>VZUI01050971.1:0-97493 GCA_013401135.1 Cettia cetti | reverse complement strand
AGATAGATAGATAGATAGATAGATAGATAGATAGATAGATAGATAGATAGATAGATAGATAGATAGATAGATAGATTTCCTAAGAAATAGAAAGCCATACAGAAGAGACCACACAAAGAAAGACCATTCTCAGTCTTTGAGTAAGCTGGATTGTTTCAAGCATTGGGATGAATCGTTTCATTGCATGTGGACTGTACAAAAGATCATAACTTATCTCAGAGCTGATCATTCAGTATCTATATCTGGAAGCAAAGACATGTTTGACTTAGCAGGGGAGAAGAAAAACTGCCCATGAATCTAATAAGGATAAACATATTGGAAAAAAAAATAGGATGAGAAACACACTTTGTATAAGTGATGAAGAAAGCTGAGATGATAGTTTATTTGACTATAAGGGTGAACAGTTTTTATACAGCAGGACAGGAAATAAAAAACCCCAAACAATACAGTTCATTTGGTCTTTCCTAGTCTTCACAAGATCTTACACATAATTGCTTCAAGTTTCATTAATTCTGTCTTTATTTTTCTCTACTGTGTGCATGTCTTGGTGCTATTCATTAATCAGCCAATAACGGTGGCATTAATTATCACTGCTGTTTGCTTTGGGAGACAAAGGGCTGTGAATGCCTTCACAGTGAGGTGAATTCAAAAAGGACCAGCACAGCTGCAGATGTGTTTGCTTCAAGGAAAAAATGCCTTTTACCTGAGCTACAGACAAGCTGAGGCAAGATCCATCTCTGAGGCTCCTCTGCCCCAGAGCCTGACACCTCTGCTGAGTCCTGAGCAGTTTCACTGCCCTTTTCTGTGACAGTTTGGGGAGCAGTTTGGGGGACAAGCAGTGTTACCTCTAAGCCTTTTAGGGCTTTTAAGTACCAAGGGACGGAAGAAGGAAAGCAAGAGTCTTTCTCAGGTGGTGCCTTTCATTCTGTGCTTTCACTGGATGAAACGAAGAACAGAAAATTCTGAATCCCAGTCCAAGTCAGCTACAACTTTGGCTAAAAATAAAACCAACTCATCTCCACTCAAATCTCATATAAAAACTCTACAATGTAATAAATTTTATAGATGTCTAAAAAAATACACACTTTTAAATTAAGTACTACTTAAATTATTTATTGTATTATTCCCTATTGTATAACTCAATTAAATTCACTTTCAAGATTAAATTATGGCTGGCTCATATTATTGGAATGAAACATCTCAGTGCTGTTGCTTTGAACTCTGCTCTAACAGAATCCTCTGTATAGAAGTCTGAAAGGAATTAAGTTACATGCATTTCTTAGTTCAGCTGGCAGATCCATGAGACTTTGGCAGAGAAAAAAAACCACAATACATGGGTCCACATTCAGGAAGATTTGCTTTGACATTACTCTCATTTTCTGCACTAGGTTATTGCACAGTCTTGAACTACAGCCATGGCCTAAGCATTCATCTCTGACAAGAGCAAAACACACTGATTCACAAAACCTGTCAGGAGTAGATTTAGGCTGACAAAAACCAAATAAGCCAAACTTGTATAATACTTATTATATTATAATCCCTCGAGAATGTTGATACCTCCCTGCTAGTAAAGGTACAGTCACAGCCTTTTCACTTTTCCCAGCACTCTCATTTCTTTTCAGTGCAATTGATCCTTGAGGATTTTTAACCTTGGCCCGAGAACCAGTTTAGTTTGAACTATGAAAAGCATTAGGCTGAAGAAAAACATTAAATCATTTAAGTGTGATTTTGTGGCAAGAAGTAGCACTCAAAAAAGGTGCAATGGGTGATTATTGTGTTTACCATCAGTTGTGCTTTGCACCTGTTCTATTCACAAAAAGGAGGGTGGAAAAGATGTTTTTTCTGCCACTTTTTCCTAATCAACCTGAGACTTCACTTGATCTGGTTTTGCATTATTGAAAGTTACCATAAATTGCAGCTCAGTAATTCTATTGATATGTGAATCAGCCACTACAATAAACCCTTCAACCACCTCATCTGTCAGGGATGCAAATAACAGTAATTGTTGAATAATATTCTCTAAATTTCACTTTACTTCCAGCTTTGCCAAGTGGATATAAAATAGCCTGCTATTTGCATAATCATTTTAGAAAAAAAAAAACCACAACAACTATGTGCTGAGGATTTAAGTCCCAGATGAAAAAAAAAAAAAAAAAGAGGAGCTGCTATAATCTCCAACAAAGTGGCATTTCAGCCTAAATGACAGCAGAAATGGAAGATGCTCTGCATACAGATTATTTGTAACATGCTGGAGCTGGGATGCACCAGCTAGAACAGGAGCAGGACAAGAGTTTTGTTCACATCCACAAGATTTAGGATCAGTGAAGTTATTAGTTCTTTTACCTTTGTGGACATAATATGGAGCTGAAGAAAGGGCAAAGCCAGGCTGGGATTTGAATGAGGGAATTTTTTGCTGCTCCTGCTCACAGGGGCCAAGCTCTGCTGGCCTGGCACAGGCTGCCCAGGGATGAGGAGGAGCTGGGCTCCAGCAGGGGAAGAAGCAGGTGGAAGAGAAACTATCACGGACAGCAGCCATCAGATTTGCTCCACAAATCGTTAAGAACTGCTGAGCTAAGGCAAATCTTTGAGGAAAATTAATCCTGTTGATTTGAACGTTAAAGTAGCTGACAGCACTGCCCAGCCTCAGCAAACTGATCCAGCAGCAAGTTATCCTGATCTCAAACACCTCTGCAAAACAGGGAGAGAGTGAAAGCCAACAGGTCCAGGCTCCCTGAGGGGCAGAGGCAGCATGGCTGGAGCTCGTGCTCTTGAGACAGAAATGTTATTCCTTTAAAAATCTCATCACCTTATTTGAGCAGTGTTTAAATGTCATCCTACACTTCGCTAAACAAATTAAATTTAAAAAATGAATTCCTATGGAAAAAAAATCCATTTGTCCATAACATTTGTAATGGAATTCTGTGTAACTCTACAGCCTACACACACTATTGACGACACTTTAAACTCCTGATTTAATCGGCTTTTCAGTGTCAGTTTATATTTGTATAATAATATCACAACTGAAACAAAAATCCAAGAAGTAGAAAACAGCTACATGTGTTTGATGTTGTATGTGAGAGCCACAGATATTTAGCAACTTCTTTGATGCTTTGATCTCCAAAGAAATCTTACTAAAATTATGATCAAAGGATTTTATATTATTCTAAGTACTTAAGAACAAACCATCTTAGGGCAATAATCAGTATTCTGTTTAATCCTTCGCCCTTGGAATCCATTATTGCTAAGCACCTCAATCTGATGGGAGTTAAATTTAGTTAACGAAGACATTCTCCTAAAACAGTTACAAGTACCAGAAAGCAACACTTCCAACTTACAGAGCCAAGAGCAGGATTTTATTCTGCTGGCTAAAAAGTGCTTTTTGAGACTGTTTTTAAAATGTATGTAACTTGTGAAAATTGGTATGCAGCTCAGACCAGGCAGATTTCTGTTTTTCTACAGCAGACAAAGAAACAGAATTTCCAATACACAACTACTTTTGATTTAATCTATTTCTAACTCTTTCCTATTACCAGTGTTTATAGAGCACTATTACACAGATGGATATATCTAATATTTATAAAGTAAATTAACACTCTACTTTATAACATGCAAAGACAGATAAATAATGAATTATCCTTTTCATCAATCTGACCACATAATGCCTATTTCAATGTAATATTAAGTACTGCAGCAGACTGGTTGTTTTAATCCCCCATGGTGAGGTGAACCAGTGTGATACAAAGAACCCCTAAACTGCAGCTTTCAGAACAGAAGGATATTAGAGACAAGCAAGATTTAACAAAAACACTAATTACTGCTTAGATTATGGATTTATCACCGTTGGCTGATGAGAGGTGAGGGAGGATTCTACTTTTCCAGAAGCAAGTAGAGGAATCCCTGACTCCCAGTCACAGCCACAGCCTTCACAACCTCCCAGACCCTGACTAAGCAATTCCCCCTCAGTTTTACCTGTGCAGATTATTGTTCTTCCTGCACACCCCACCCACCTTGGGTTTCCTACTGTTTCTATCCCCATGCTCCACTGCTCTTTAATGGTGAAAGATGACGAGCAGACTGATGTGCAAACACCTCTGCTGTAAGCATTCTTGCAGGCTGACAGGAAAACATGCCTGCTCTAAATGAAAATCAATCTCTGTTAAATCTCTTGGCTCCAGCTCGTTTGGACCGGCAGCGCTCTCGAGCTTACAGAGAGCTGTGCTCAGGCAGCAGCATCAGGGAGCCCCACACAGCCCTGGAGGGTGGCAGCAGCACCAGGAATGCCAAGTGCATCTGTGGGACCCCAACAGACGTCAGGGGCAGGCACAGCTCAGTCTCATCTCCGACAGACCTGAAGGTGATCTGTCTTTTTGTGTGGGCATCAGCCTGGCAGAGGCACGGAGCCAGCCAGATCTCACCCCTGGCAAGCCAGACCTTGGCTTCAAGCCCTGGGAGGCATTTGCTTAACTTCAGGTGAGACAGAGCTCTCCTCCCAGGAGCCTTTGCAGTTATTATGTTAATGAACCCAAGTTCTGCTCCCCCATTGGTTGCCCCTGTTACATATTTGGTCATGTTTCTAGAACCCTCTACCCCCTAGCCTATATACTGCCACTCCCCCCTCATTTCTGGTCTTTGGTGTTTTGTCCTTACAGCGTGTGGTTTCTGGCCACTGGCCCGATTTTATTTTCCAATTAAAGTGATTTTCTTTTTTGGACACACCATCCCACCCGCTCCTTCTCCAGCGCTGCATTTGCCCTGAATATCAGGGAACCCAAAAGACATGTCCCAGCCACCCTCACGGTGACACTTTTGGGCTGAGGGGCTGGAGAAAGAGGCCTGTGGAGGAAATGTTTTTCAAGGGGTAAGGTTAATTCATCTTGGAGCACCATCTGTCCTGAGGTCAGCCTTTACAGTTTGGTTGTCACACCCTCACAGGCTCGTTCTGGGTTTGATCTGTTGCTATCTACACCACTGAGGAGCAGCAAGCTGCACAGAAGTGTCTGCAGCCCCAGGCTCCACGTGGGGAGCAGATTCCCCGTGCTCCTGGGGCTCTGGGCTCCAGGGCAGCTCAGCAGCAGCCAGGGAACGCCTTCCAGGGAATTCTGCCTTGCTGGAGTTCACAACCCAGCTGGGACAATGGGATCTTCAGCTGCCTTTAGACAAACCCACACCACAGCTACTTCAGGCTAGAACCCTGGAAGATGGACTATGACAAGCAGTACCACCTAGAGATTTTACCTTCAGCTCCATGATAAAATGGTTTTATCTTGGAAAATTGCTTACTTGATTAAAGTGCTGAAGTTTATCAATTAAATTGTTGATAAGTGGGTCCAATCCTCTGACTTTCAGTTCTGGATTATTTATTTGTGCCTTCATTCCATTGGAAACAACTCTGCTGGTATAACTGAAAAACAGAAAAAATAACACATCAGGGACTGCAACCATATCCATCAGAATCAAATATCATTTTACAGGGGACTTACAAAAAGAAAATTTTTTGTAAATGGGAATAAAATTTATTATAAATATTCATGTTTTAAAATACACCAACCAGAATAAAAGTCACAGTTTCTTGCAGTATCATTTACCACTTTAAACTATTCCAGTCATGAACCAACAGCAATTTCATAAACCTCAGAGAGGTTTGTTTCATTCATAATTTAATATTTGAACCTTTGTAACTAACATTTTCAAGTTCTTCCATGCAGCAGTCAAAGCTGCTTCCAAAAATTCACTCTCATTATTGCAGAAACTCAAGGAATTTAAGACAGAAATTTTGTTTCATGGGATTGAAGCAAATTGCAATGAAACAGGGGGTTGATTTGAAAAGGATTCATAATCAAAGTGTGGAGTCCTCTTGCCAAATCAGCTGGGCACACTGGGGACAAACTCTCTGGGGACGCTGTAAAGCAGCAGCTGCTGCTCTACCACAGCTCCCCACGGAGCCTCCCTCTTGTTAGGACTCACTCAGCAATTCCCGCCGACCAAGCCCTGGTTTTTCTGACCAACAGCAGACTTCTCTCGCTGACTGGTGACTGAGCAGTTCCTGCCAGTCTTTTCTGGGAATACCCCACAAAGGTGTTCTCAAATCCTGCTTGGCCAGGGTACCCTCAGGGGGAAAATTCCAGGGTTGTGCAGATTTGGTCTCTGCTTCTCTCTGTGTCTGTACCACAGCTGAGGAGCTGAATTCCTCAGCATCAGTGTTTGCTGAAGCCAGTGCCTCCTGAAATATCCAGACTCCTTCAGATCTGCTCCAGAATTTATCTGTGTACAATTTAAGTTCCACAGAGCTACACAGCAGCCCTTTTGGGAGAGTCATGATTTTTAGGGTTGTATGAACCCCTGAGTTCAGCAGTCATTTGTAACAAAGGGGATCGGGGATGTTTTGCACGACCAGCTTTGAACTGGACAAATGTTCACAAACCAAACTCTTCCAGACTCACACACACACCAGGGAGGATCTATTAACGACTCAAAATTGACATCTTTGTAAGTGAGGGAGGCCCTGGCTCTGCTCCTTTGGACTGAAATGTCCAGAGGAACATCCTGCTCATCTTTCACTTTGATCATCCCTACACACTTGGATATGCCAGGTGATCTCCTATCAGTGAATTCTTCACCGTAAACCAATTTGTGCTAAAGCTGAGGACAGCACTTCTGGGTAGAAAATAAGGCTCAAATTCTATTGTAGAAAGGCAACAGAATGACCTGGGGGGAGACCTGGCTCTCCAAATATATTTGTCCTATCGTAGTTTCATTTAGGATGAACATCAAATTTATGCAAACTGCTGGCAGAACACACTGTAGGACACTGCTGCGAAAGGTGGGGCTTAGAAGAAGATATAACTGGAGATGGCCTGCTTTTTCAGTAAACTCAATAAATGCCACTTTGCAGGAAAGAAAAAAGAAGAAAGAAAAAAAGAAAAAAGAAAAAAGAAAAAAGACCCCTGTTTAGGACAGAGAATTGAAAAAAAAGCATGTTTTGCCTTAATACCCAGATAGTATTTAGAGGACAAATGTAAAGGAAAACCTTTTTCACTGAGATGACTTTTTTTGTTGTTCACTGAGCCTTTTAAAGGCAATGCTCTATTCATTCTTTCTTGTTCTATTCACTGTAACTCATACATGTATAAATGAACGTGAAGCATAAAATTTCACAATGTAATGGCACACCCAAAATGATGGTAGGGCTCAGATCTTCGAAGCAGACGCAGCTGGGCTGATGTACCCAGGAAGAACCCAGCTAAACTATTACTCTGAAGCCAAGGATGGTGTGGATTATAAAAATCCACATCAATGCATTTGGACAATATTACAACGTTGCTGCATCTTACTTGCCTTTACCTGTATTCACAAATCATGTTATTTGCTGAATGCTCAACATAGCTCATCATATGAAAAGAAACACACTGTGACTCACTACAGAAGTACAGGGACATGTGACACAGCTTCCTGAGATCACCTAGATTTAAAACAGCAGAAATTTCATTTAATGGGTCAGCTCCTGGCCTCCACCAGTCTGTTTGGGGATTCCCTGTGTGTGCTGCTTTGTCTGATGAGAAACTCATCAAGAGCAGCAAAATGCAAGGGGTTTCCTTTTCACTGCTCTTGACTGCTCTCCATTCAACCCCTAGTTAGAGCTGTAGGAATTTCTCTGGAGGCTTATGTCACTATAATCCAGGATAAAGAAACCTCTGGATTGGCTGGGGTTTTTTGGCAAATGCCATTGGTTTTTTCCCCATGAATCACCAGCCTCCATTAAGTGTCCCTGAGTGCTATTACAAACCTACAGCACTGGAGTTTGCATGAACGTGGCCAGTTCAGAGACAGCAGCAGCACTAATGCCAGAGTCCTCAAAGGGACCCAGAACGGGGAAAGTCAGCCTCAGCCAGCTCATACTTACTGCTGCTGCTAAACACTCCCTTCCACATCCATCACTGCCAGGAAAACAGGGCCAAACATTCAAATTTGGAATGAATGAGTTCACATGGAGACAAAGGGGGCTCCCGTACCCTTCAAGTTCCACCCACGTTTAGGGACCCCCTCTGGAAAACTCTGCAGATATGCACAGCTGTTTTCAGTTGTTCAGATTGTTCACAATTGGATTAATCACAATTGGATTAATCATTTAATTAACTAAATTCCACGTGTCAGAGACTGCTTGCATGCCCTGTGTGAATCCTGCTTCAGCTCCCTCACCTCCCTGGTGCCACCACCAGCGCCTCCAAACAGGCCCAGCTCTGCTCTGGAACGTGACCTGCCAACAGGAAAAGCCCAGAAAACCAGCTGCAGTGGTGGAACAGATGGGATCCACCCCACAAATGGAGTAAAAAGCTGCTGGGAAAAGAGGCAAAAGACTTACAGGGCACAAAGCCAGCTCTTGGCTTTTCCTATAACAACCTGTTTTAGCCCTTGTTGATCATAGTGGAATTGTTCAACCAGTACCAACAAAAAGGATGAAAAAAATGTGTGGCAGATGACAAAATATTTCTGCTTAGATACTGCTGTCTTGATGATGGATAGTGTGTAATTATTTTTTTTAATGTGATTACAAGCTGTGCTTGTCCTGTGTGCTCTCACTGGGAGATCACTGCTGGAACAAACCCGAGCCTGGAGAGCCTCAGAGGAATGAGGAGATGGTGATTTCAGAGAAGAGGGGCTCCAGCTCTGGAGGAGGAGGAGAAGAAGACAGGGCAGGGAATTGCAGGAGAACTGCACACCCAGCAAGAAGGGAGCAACTTCCCCAGCCCATCCCAGCCAAGAGCCAAAGCCTGCACTAGAAACAGACATTCTGCCCATCTGCCCCAAACCACCACCCTGCAAACTGCAGATCCTTCGACTATTTCTGCACCACATTAAAATACTTTGAAATAAACACTATATATTTCCTGAAAGATAATCTGATTAAATTCCTTCTTTGCACTATCTAAACCATTTTTTTTTGTTGACATCAGATCCTGAATTACTGGAAATGTACATTAAGTAAGATCAGAAATTGGCTTGCTTTATTTAATAACCTACAATTTAACTGAAATATTGTAGTACTGAATTGTTAACTCTGGTTACAGCTTTAGTACTTTATTCCAACTAAACCCAGAAATGTCAGCAGGAATGTCCAGCAAAGTTGTATTAAAATATTGTCACTGGAGCAATCCTGAAAGTAATTGTTACACTGGAGCCCAGTGAACAGCTTGTGCACACAGAACTTTCATCCAGTCCTCAAGCCTCAGGCCAATGTTATTCCATTGATTGATCAGGCTAAGATATGATACTTTAAAAAAACCAAAAGCAAATTATAAAAACAACAGCCTTTCAAACACAGCTTTTCAGTATTTCAGAAGAACAGTATCAATTATTTTAGATCTTAGGTAAAGCTCATCTCAAGTTTAAAAAAAGGTAAAAAGTGAAATGCTGTTTACATATGGGATTGCATTTCAGCTGAGGGCATATGTTTTTATTTCATATATAAATAAAGATAAATTAAGATATCTGAGTAAAACCAGCCATTTTAAAAAGCCAGATGCTGTTCTGAAATGTGCCTTTTTTTAATTCCTAATATGAAAAAGAAGCAAGGTATAGGATTTTCTCAAAGTCAAACATGCGTTAAAAAAAAAAAAAAAAGGAAAAAAGCACATAAAATAGAAATAACTTCAAATTCCAGGCAAATGACTGCAGGAGCTGCATTAAGGAGAGATGTAACCAGCAGTGATATTTATCCACAAAAGCCCAAGAACAGGGTGCTGCTTTTGCTGTTTTCACACCACTCCCCTGCCCCTTCTCTACAGGAGACCACACCAGCAGGGATGCTGTGGGCAGCTTTTCCAAGTGTCATTGAGGGATGATGGAGCAGGACCCCAGCACATTCCACATGCTTGGGAACATGCACTGAGCATTTCAGGATCATCTGTGCTGGAAATTCAGGATACCTGGAACCTGAGCTTCATCTCAGTGCAGTTCTCTTCATTTTCATTTTCTGTTCTCTGCTTGAGTATTTGACCCAACACAGCTGTGCAAGAGGCATCAAAATTTTTATTTAATTGTGGGGTAAATGGGACATCAAACATTATATGGCAAAGTTGAAAATCTGAGCCTGATATTCAGTTCATAGGAATCCAGGAAGTGCAGGGAGGATTTCCAGGGGACAAAATCTACTTTTGATGAAATCATTTGTCATACAACCTTAAGAGCTGCCATACATGTAGAAGAATAACATTTCCCTGCCTACAAAACTGAACATACATTTGCTGAGATGTTTCGAATTCTGTGATCACATTTTTAAAAAAATAAATCACACACTATACATCAAGACAGCAATATCTAAGCAGAAATATTTTGTCATCTGCCACGCATTTTTCTGATCATTTTTGCTGGTACTGGTTGAGTAACTCCACGGTGATCAGCAAGGGCTAAAACAGCAACACCTTCCTGAGACATAGTGGGAAGTACAAACTCTTCCTGACTGAGACTCGAAAAATCACATCCCACCATTTATTTCTTGGGTGTTATAAAAATGTGACTGCCCTAGTTCCTGTACAAATGTAAAAACTACTCAGTTAAGAGAAGAACACATGGGAAATCTGAAGACTGGACCACCTAAAAGAAAGAATCTGCCTCCTCAGCCTGCTAAAGCCAGAGAGCTTTAGAGTAAGCCACTCATTTTCTAGCAAAATCATCAAGTGTTGAGACAAAGCAAGGCTTTACAGCAATCATTTCACATCCAGCTCTGCTTCTTTCACCTTTGGACACAACTTCCAGTGCAGGAAATATCCCAGAGATCTGTATTGCCTGCAAACCCTCCCAGAAGTAGAGGGCACTGTGCAGACAGACTTGGAGGGAGGATGCCTCTCTAGCCCCGTGTGTCTGCCAGGGCGCAGCAGCCTGTCTCCTTCAGCAGAGTCCTCAGCACGGTGCCAGAGCAGCCACCACCCACCCCCGAGGGACTCAGAGGTTAAAGGGTGATGGGGAGAAGGAAGGGAAGAGCTCTGAATGTGCCATTTAGGAAGAAGCAATGAGAAATGTGGATAAGCTACTTAAGTGGCCTTGAGATCCACTGAAAAACTAATTCAGTTACATTAGGCATGGTTCACCAGATGGTGTGTTTTGTCTTATATTTATTCATAATTTGACCCTTGGGCTGGAATGGTTTGCCTGAAATTCAATTATGTGAATCCACTGCTGATCTACAGCAGCCTGTGGTGTCCCCAAATTAATAATTTTTGGACATTTCCCTTGCAGTTTTCAGATGCAGCCCCTGGAGCGTGCAACCCTCTGACCTACAGGGCTCTGCAATCCTTGTTTTTTACCCAATTCAGGGAACACAGAAACGTGCACCAACTAGTAAAAGCAGTGACAAAAACTGTAGAGTTGCAAAATGTGACATAATTCATCAGGATTATCAGCTTTGATCTGGTTGACCCTCTGCCCACTTCCCCACAAAGTGGCAAGAACAAGCAGAACACATGGCTTGGCATATCCCTTGCCTGGTTATCACAGTTGCTCATCACTCATGAGTAACTTCAAGGAAGGAAAGAAAATGCTGTTTCCCTGAGGTGTTTCTGAGTTTAAACACACAATTCTCCACAAGGAAAAGCCAGCCAGAGCAGGACTCCCCTCGGACTCAGCTTTCCCTGAGCTGCTCCACACAATGAACAAGAGAGGGGTGAGTCCCCCCCACCTCCTCCTGAGCCTTGGCATCAAAAGTGACCAACACACAGGCTGTGCTTCATCTCTGAGCAGCTCCCACAATGGCACAGCTCACAAAAACATCTCAAATCACACGTTTGGTCATTGCTGCACCAGCTTACACCCCCTGAGCATCACATGGCTGAGAGATCTTCAAAGAGGGATGATCAACCCATGACCAGTACTATTCTCTAAGGAACTAAGCTGCAAAATAAACACTTCATTAAAACAAACAAATAACTCCCCAAACCAACCAACCACACTAAAACCAACCAAACAAAAAGAAGTACATCTTGGTAAGTTTACTGGCACATAATCAACAGCAATGGCTTGTTTTTGAGGAAAGAACCATGGGATTTATGCCCAGGTACGATACTGAAGGAGGTGGAGTCACCAGGGTTAAAATCTGGATGCACAAAGGAAAACAATTTCCTGTATTCTACACAATCAGCTGAGCACAACTGCAACATTCTCTGAGAGAAAGGATTCTCTTTTGAAAAAATACCTATGCAAAGAGTTCATTTTGAAATGATTAAATAACTGCCAACAGACTACAAGAAAGCTCAAGTCTGGCACATAATGAGTTTAGCTGCCCTGAAGATTTTGTGAAGCAGAACTGACACGATGAGAATTCTGTCTCTGCCAGAACTATTCTAATGGGCTCCAGTGGAAGTTTCACAAATAATCTTATTTATTAGCAATTATAGAAAACGATGAGACCAATGCAGTGTGCTAATAGGATAATTAGAAAAGGAAAATCACAAAGCCAAATAGCATTTATAATGGTCTTTCTCCACTTCTACAGCGCTGAAAAAGACCTCCTGTAGTCTAGATTATAAAGATGGTTTTAAGACTGCAGCTACAGAACCAAGTTATCAGATGGCTTCAAATGACTGGATGATGCCAGGCCATGAACACTCTGAAAATCAGTGAAAAAACCAGAGAGTACACATGTAAGAGGTGTCAGCCTCAAAACAGATGTGTTCATCAGTTTGTCCAAAATCATGCTGAAAATGTACTGACTGGAGCTTCACAGAATATTGTAAACGCTTGAAGAGTGTTGCAAAAAAAAACTTATTACAGATTGTTGGTGAAACAGCCTTCATTCTTTTCCTAGGTGTATGAAAAGTTACCTTAAGGCACACTGAAAGCACCAAAGAAATTTGTAGCAGTTAATTGGACAATCTTTATTATGTCAAGGGAAATAATGTACTTGCCTGGAATACCATCAGATAGGAATGCTCTTTAGTTTCAAGTGAAATAAACTCTTCAGGACACACAAATGGTACCTCTATACCCGTCACAGGGAATATAATGAGCCATGAAAATGATACAAACCCAAAAGCTGATAACCTAACTGGGAACTGCAGGCATAAAGAGCATTCCCCATTTTAATGAGAAACAGAACAGAAAATAGATCAGTAAACAAAAAATATATACTTATCAAAGTAACATCTGTGGCCATTCCTAAGGGAAAAGTAAAGCTAAACTGAAACACCTTTTCCTCAGCAACTCCCAGGCCAGGAGAGAACCTTCCTGGAGTACAAACAGAACAGAGTCAGGATAAACCCTGAGGGAGAAACTGATGCTGCCCCTGTTGTAGGCTGGCAGCTTGCACTGTGTTCTGCTGGGCAAAGCAAATGGAAACAGGTGATGCCCAACTTCTGAACCTGCCAGATGGAAGACGCTGGTGGAAAACAGCACTGACTCAGCAGAAAATACAGTCTCAGGAGAGGACTTGAACTCTTACAAGAAAAAAAATAAAAGCAGAAAGCAAAAAATAAACTTAGCAAGAGAGAGAATAAACATGGAGCAAGAGCTCACGTTATTTGGTTGATAAAATTTTAGACAGGCCAAGGCAGCAAGAATCCAATTGCCTTTTTGAAAACCCTGGTTGCAGATACTTAACAATTAGTCTTGACAGATGACCATGGTTATACAAAAGGATATTCTGTGGTCCCAGCATAGGAATTTTTATGAAGCAAAATGGAAAATGTCCTAATTTGCACACTATCCGACATATGTCACAGGGAGAAGACCTTGCCCGTGGCTTATTAAAAACAAAACGAAACAGAAATAGATTAATACTGAGGTCAAAATTCCAGCCTTCCTCAGAAGCCAGTTTCTCCAAATGCATGTAGAGACACGTGGAGATTAAAGAGCAGCTGTTAGCAATGAGGAGATGAGTTGCAGCTCTGTATGAACCAGCTCAGGGACTGAACTCTGCCCTCCCAGCCCCTGCTGATCCCCCTGGCTTCAGCCCTGCCTCACTCTGCAGCTCCTGCCCAGCAGAGCCCTGGGCAGATGGAGCACACCAGACACATCATTCCCTCCCATCCTGGGCGAGGGAGGGATTTGGACAGCCCAGGCCCACTCTCTTTCCCAGGCTCAGGCACAAGGCAGCTGAGATCTGCACTTTGTGAAGCACTGTCAGCTCCCCTGGCTGCTCTGGCTTCTTGGGGATGTCTCTGACCATTATGGATTCTGAGCATGCACTAATGCACAGACATTCCATTTCATCCCCTTATACAGTTTTTCCAATACATTTGTGCAATATGTTCCCTGCAATTCCTATCTGCTCCAGTGTCTCCACTTCTGCCCACATCTTAATACCTTAGAGCAGGTGTTTGGCCCTTGATTCCCAGATGGAAATGTTATTTACCTTTCTGGACTGCATAGTGCAAGGCACGTAATTCCAATTTATTCTTATTTCCAGGTTAAAAACTTCATCGCAAAGATGGCAATGCTAAATTTTGTATAAGTAAAAAGTAAACAGGAGATTTTAGTGCTGTATAGAAAGAGATCAGACACTAAGACTTCCAAGTCTCCTGACTTGAGAGTTCTTAAACTCCTTCCCTTTTGCTTCATCTTTTCCACCAGCAAGACAGGCAGCTGAAATCATCATTCCAAAGCACCCAATTTTATTCTTGATAGAGGAACCTGTATTTTACTGCAGAAGACGCCTGTTCATCTCACCAGCAGACCTACACATTTCATACAACCTCTTCCTTTTGCAACTGCCTGACATGGCTCAGGACAATTAACATTCATTGTCCCCCTAAGAGTAAAACAACAGCCCAACTGCACTCAACTTCAGGGTTTAGAAGCACTGTTAAAAGCTTTTAATTTGTTCTAGTGTTTACCTAACTAACTATTTGATGCAGTATGTAGCAAAACCACTGTATTTATCGCTCCAGAAAACACTGCAGAAAATGTCAGTAGTAGTAAAGGGCAGGTATGGTCCAGTTCTGGAGACCAGGATGTCTTTGCACTTGTCCAAGACAAATGTTTACCCAGGTCAAGGTTGAAGAGCTCCAGAGAAACGTGGGAAAGTGAGCAGCCTCTATTCATGTTTTTGTCATTAAACACAAAGCATTGTTTTCCTTGCTCGAGTGTTTGGTACTTCTCACAAAATAACTGCACTAGAAGAGAGGTCAAATGTACAAAGATTCTTCTGTCATCACAAGTCTGGGAGGGAGAATATTTATACAAAAATCAATTTACTTGACCTGTACTGTTCAATTTTTCTGCTAATACTGCTGGAGATTTATGTCTGGTTAAAACTATTCCCTTCTGCAGTTTAGCATATCTCCCCCTTGATTTTGCAGAAAGGTCACAATCCCAAGTTCATGATTTTATACTTTGCTGCCACAGAGGCAAACAGCAAGACAAATTCATACAAGTTTGCTGCAGGATTAACAACAGCAAAACCACATTGTTGGGGGAAACACCTTTAATGCCTGCAGATCACTGGGCAGAAGAAGAGCCAAGAAGAAAAATACAAGCAGGGAATCCCTTTCCCATGCTACAAAAACCCAATTCTTGAAAACCCAAGCTTCCAGTTCAGTCATGGGATGCACAATCTTATTTTTGACAGTTACTTTTAAGGTCAGACCATACCAAATAAGAAGAGAAACCACTTCTGACATAGTTGCAAGTGAGTGGCTGTTTCCTCTGAAGTTTGGATTTCTGTTGCAGAGGTTCCCTTCCCTTAAGCCCCTGCAAGAGCTGCAACCCTCTGTGTTAGATGCAGACAAAATCAAAATCCTCAGTATAAAATCCCCAAGCGAGCAAACACAAGGCAGATCAGGAGGCTTACCAAGGACAGGTAAACTCAACCCACCTGCCATCTCACACAGAATGTAGCACACTCACTAACATGCATTTTTAACTTTCTAGCTAAAAGGTGTAGACAGCTGAAAACAGAAAAATAAACAGAATGAATGACATAACAGACAAGAACCAAAGCCTGACAGGATGTTGTGCTGTACACAACAGAGAAAGCCCCTCCAGCAAGGTCCTGATGTTGCAGTGATGGCCCTACAGAAAGCCCTTTTCTTGGCATGTAAGTTTAATCAGAAATAATTTGTTTAGTTATAACATTCTGCTCTTCTCAGTTTATATTCAGGGGATGAAGTTACAGTGCCCTAAGCAGAGACCCTAAAAGGATCCTGTTCCATCCCATTCCCACTGATCATCTGGGCCTAAAAATATATAAGTTCACACTTAGAAGGCTCTAAAGGGCAAGGAACCGAATGCTCTCCCGCTTGCCAGGGCAAGGCACAGAGGTCAGGAGCCATCAGCAGCTCCTCCTCTCTTCTCTGGACATCAGGGGCAACACGGAGCCCTTGAGAGCTGGAGTGTGAGCACCCCTGTGGAAAAAGGAGCTGACAGCTTCCAGTGGCTGCCACTGGCTGAGCACACAGAGAGCTCTTTGCTCACGCTCAACAGCTGCCCTGACCTGAGCACTTTTCAAATCTCTCCTGAGATGTTGCAAGCTTCTGCCCAGCACACACAGTGGAGCTGACCCCCCTCAGCATGGCAGGTACAAACCTGCCTGTGCTCAGCCATTAGGAAAGGCCTACAGACAACAGGGATACAAAAAACAGCAACAAGAGAACTGGCTTTGCTTTTTCTGCCAAAATAATCAGGGGGAAAAAAAAAGAGAAAAAATAGACAGGAAGTCTCTTTTTTCCTTTTTCTTTTTTAAGATGCATACAGTATTGGAGAACACAGAGAACCAAAGTCATTTTGAACACAATACAAAAGGAATGAGAGAATAGCAGGCAGTTTGTTGTGGCACAACTACTGGCTACAAAGCACCACTTGTTATCTGTGTGCTAAAAATACTGCCATGATTAACAGCAAGGACCAAGGAAAAAACAAATAATAGAAGAATAAATGATGTAACCATGTTAAAAAAAAAAAAAGAAAGCATGTGACATTTCAACATTTACAACAGGATCTGAACAGACTTCAGTTGTCTGCAGCATCATCCATGTTTGAGGTATTCTGCAGAGCTTTACAGAGGGTGGGGTGGGCTGCTGCTACTGAAGGCCAATGGAACAGGCATTAGTCACTGTGAACAGCACACAAAAATTACAGCTGGTTTTCAGTAGGGGAAAAAACTCTGCAAGTCCACACAGCTGATGCTGTTGGATAATTAATTCCTGTTTCAGATATGATGGCCAGCGTGGCACAAGGACACTGGTGATGGACAATTCTGTCTGAATCTGCTCTACAGAGATTTACAGAGAGAGAAATAGCTACATGCACAAACACACAGGCCTTGGAAATTATGCTGGACAAAGGCAAGAGGAGCAAGAGAAGGAGGAAGAATTGACTGTCATGTCCTCCCAGTACACAGAAAATCTTTCAACAAAGCAACTGGGTTAACAAGCTAAGAACCAAGTTGTCTTGTTTTAATGACTTTAAACCAAGTGTTTCCTGTCAGGAATGCCAAGGTAGTTTCTGCAGACACTTGTTAAACTTGCCAGTCCTCTACTCTGAGATTGCATTTAAAGTACAATTAATGATAAAAGGGTTTTAAATTAGATTAAATTTAATCAAAAGAGGTGCAGGGGGTGAGGAAGTAGTTTATTGCTTGCATTTTAGATGAATCACCTCTTTTTACCATGACAAAAAATTAATCAAAAAAATAAGGATCAATTTGGCAAAAGGTAAATTATTTCACCTGATTTTCTCTCTTACTGTCTAAACTAAGATCTTATTAATCCCTAAGGTGTACAGGATATTCCAATGTGTCTGTCTAGTTTTACATACACATAAAAATTTCTGTTTGGATCTTGCCTTGACCTGAGACTAAATACTACCAAAAATGAATGACCTCCATGTAGACAGTAATGCTCAGCAATAATGGTCTCCCATTTATTTTGGAAAAACATATGAAACTCTAATGTAAACTCTCCCCCTGGCAAATGGTGCAAACACAGCAAATTGCTTAAGAAAAACCCCCATTTTATCAGTGTTTTACTGGTTTTCATCTCGAATAGAGCAATATATGATCCACATAAAAAGGTAAGGTAAAAAACTATTACAAATTATTAGATGATTAGCCCAGCATAGGCCAAATCTGTTAAGCAATCAAAGCCTGTGGCTTAATGCCACTGCTCTAGCAGGGACAAGCCTGGAAGTTGTAGAAACAGAACCAGGAGCCACTTGTGAGAGCACACCAGGGTGGTCACACCTTGAGGTTGCAGCCTCCCAGCCTCCCTGCACCCAGAGGAGCTGCAGCTCTGAGCAGAGCTGTGAACTGCACTCCTTCACCCTTGTGCCACCACAGCTTCAGCCACTCAGTGCAGGGAATTGTCTGCCAGCCAACACCTCCTCCTTCTCAAACCTGCCTGCTCTTGCACAGCTGGCTCCCCACTCTTGCAGACTGGAGTCCAGGCTGGAAACCTCAGTCTTGGTCTTGTCTGTGCACAGATCCACGGGGAGTACAATGGATGTAAGCTGGACACTGCTTGCAGCATGCACAGGCACACCAAATCAAACCCTTCAGCACGACCAGCAGGTGAAAACTCCTGAGGCAGAGCCCACCCCCAGGAGCTGGAGGATGTTTGATGCTCATGGCTCATTGTGCAGGTTAGGGAGGAACCCAGGGCTCTGTGCTGTGCTTCTGAGAGGCATCACTCTCACCTTGAACACAACAAAGCCTGGCAGCACAGGCTGCTCTCAGGAGCCATCCAGGATCTCTGCTGAATGCTGAAAGCTCTGGCCAAAGCCTGGCCAGGTGTCCCAAACCAGCCCTTCAGCAGACACAGGAGAGAGTGGGGAGCCACGGCACAACCTCAGCCTGGAACAAGAGGAGAGTGGGGAGCCATGGCAGGACTGCCTTGCTGAGGAGGCAGAGCAGATTTCTGCACATTCTCCATCCTGGTTTTTTACTTAACACATGGAGGCCTTAGAAGGCAATGAGAATCCCATTATTCCCCTCTTAAACTTTTAAAATCTCTGTGAATTGATCAAAGGAGAAAAAAAAGATTGAAAAGAAAGTAGATAAGTGTAAGAAAACAGCTGAAAGGCAACAGTTAAGTCCTGCTTACTTCACCTATCCGACAAAAAGCTGCCTAACCTGTGCCATTACAATCTGATTGTCAACTTGGGCAGAGCAGCGTGCCTGGAGCCTGTGACAAGCCTGCAGTGACACAGCTGCTAGTGCCACAGCCAGAGAGCCCCTCCAGCCCAGGGCAGAGTCAGCACTCTGCTGTGTTTCAGGGACTCTCATCAGGTTTATGGGGCTGTTGGGCAACTGCATCTCACTGCTGATAAAAACCCTTTGTAAGAGATGGAAATTAGAAAAGCAGCTCTTAGCAGCAGTAGTTGTCCCTGCAGGAAAAAAACAGCATCTGTCACAGACATGGATGGGACAGGATCTCAGGGTTTTGGTGGGTACAGGACACAACAAAAGGCTGAACTTCCCTTGCAGGGTCTCTCTGACTTAGAGCAGCTCCTGTAGATCACACCATCTCTCTGTACCTGCTCCATGCGGGCTTCTTTTGGTTGGTTTTTTTTTTAATGCAGAGGAAGTACTTTAACCATAAAAGCTGTTTCCACTTGCCTCACTGAAAACCTGCCCTGTGTTTCCTTCAAACCAGTCAGAGCAGCAATCAGATGCCAGCACATCACTGCCACGGAAATACAGCTCCAAGCTGTTCCAAGGCAGGGAAGCTCAGGGTCCCAGCTGGGACCATGGCACAACCCAGCCCAGGTGCCCTCCAAGGACTCTGGGGACCCCCAGAATGACCTGGGCTCACAAGCAGGACCTCAGGAGCACCAGTGCTGCACCTCCAGTAAGAGGCAGTGATTAATCACACAGCTGTATGCTGGGGGACTGGAAATGAAAAGCCTTTTATTGGCAACCTCATTATTTAGTGATAATTAGAGCCCAGTGTGCCATAAACTGCCCTCAGATTTTATTTTTACAAAGAGAAGGTAAATTCACTGCTCCTTCTACAGATCTCTTCAGTTATCCCCCAAGTACAGAGGAAACTGAAAATGCAATGGCATAGTTAAATCCAATACAGAATTAAACAAACCTTTACCCACTCTGTGCTTTTCAGGGAGATGGGAAAGGGAGAACTGTTGCTTAAATTATTCCTGCAGCTTTACTTGCTTAGTCTCCAGCTGCTCTAATCTGTCTCATTTGTAATTTCTCCCAACTGCAGGAGGCACATTGGAATTGCCAGAGAAGATCAGCTCACCAGCACATTTCCCCTGAATTCCTGCCTCTGGCAACTGCCTGTCTTTTAACTTGCACTGTAAAGCTAACAAAAGGTATTTTTCTGAAGCAGGATGCCAGCTTGTAGCCTCATGCCTTCAATTCACATCTTGCCCTCACCTTTCTTTCCAAAGATATATATTGTCCTTTACACTCTAGTTCTGCTGGTGTAGCTTTCACTGGCTTTCCCAAAAACAAGACACAGAAGGAATTTCTTCCCCAACCAGAGATATCATGAGAGGCAGATCCCAGGGTTCAGAAGGCTGGGATGTCTTCTAGGAGTTACAGACAGCCACTGAAGAGAGACCCAAAGCACCTGATGACTGGAATTACACCTACAGCTGTAATTCTACAGCCAACTCCTGGCCTTGCCCACTGTTCTGTATAAAAGGAGTGTATTACCACATTTCCTTAAGAGCCAAACAAGCAGCAATGTCTGATCAAAAAAAAAAAAAAAAATAGGCTTGGCAATATCCAAATAAAAACCACTTCTAGCTTTTGTGACAGAGCACCAATCCCGCTCCCAAAGTGCCCAAGGCAGCTGAGAAGGGCAGGGACAGGAGCTGGGGTGCTCCTCTGGATGCCTGTGACATTGCCACAGCTGCCACGCAGACAGTACTGCAAACAGCCTGCTGCTACTGCTTCAGCACACCACGAGGGAGTGAAGCACACCCGGACTGAGAATTAGATAGCACTAAATACTGATTTGGGGTAGGAAAGAAGCTCAAGACTTCTCAGTTCTAATTTGAAAGCCAGTGCAGTAATTTTATGTCACTTTCTTGTGCTCATTTGACATGCCAATCACAACAGGTGAGGAACCACGCTTCCATTTTAATGTAATTTCGAATAACAACAGCACATTATTGCTGAGGAGTGATTAGTTCCATCACAGGGTAAGTGGCACAATATTACTGCTGAAGTTCAGCTCTCTGCTAAAGCTCCTGGAGTGATCACTCCTGCAGAATTTCTGAAGTTCTTACACTGCATTCAGTGAGGAAAGTCACTCTGTACATCATTGTTAGAGCTGAGCAGGTTTATAAAGAAGCAACCCTTTGTGGATTACTGCATTAACTCAGCAGAGAGGAAAAAGCCAGTTTGCATGGATTCTACTAAAAAAAATCAAGTAGTTTCAGTTCCATTAAACTATTACATTCTTGAAATCATAATTTTATAGTGAAGTCTAATACACGGAGCATTTAAAACAGAACCTGGCTGGGGATGCTCTGTACAGTCTATGAATATTCAGCAGCAATTTGAACCTTGAGCTCCCCCTTGTGCCACGCAGCCAAATTACGAACGGAAAAATTGGGGTTTCCTTTACAGCCTCGGCTGGGGAGGATTTTGGGAGAGCGGTGCAGTCCCTGCCCAGCCCATCCCCACACGAGGGGTTAACATCACACATAGCACCTGACTGGGAAAAAAGATTAAGGGAAGGTGAGAACAAGGGATTTGTACTTGTGCTCAGCTAACAAAAGTATGAATATTTCATAATGCTACTGACACATCAAAATGCAGCTGAAGCTTAATGCATGTGGTCCATGTTACATGCAAAATGCAGCATCCAGGCTCACTTTCCTCATGGATTCCTTCATTTTGACCAAAACACTGTTTGTGACATTTTTTTCAAGGAATATTTTTTCCCTGACATCCACATAATTTTAGGCATATAGTGCTACAAGAAATAGCCTCTGAAAAACCAAGTGTCACCTCCAGCCTGAGCCAGTCCAGTGTTTTAAAGACAGAGAACACCACAGGCAGTAACTATGTAGACAACAAATTAGACTGCTTCAAGGACAGTCTTTGAGGCCAGTCATTCTAACCCCTCATTCCACATTTATTCTTCTACCCTGAAGTAATAGCTCATCTATGAATTGATAAGGAAAATACTGGCTGGTTACATTAGCTCCCCTCTGCTGTGGGTAACTGATGCTGACACCTGAGAGCTCCCAGAATTACATTCACCCTTTTCACAAACAGAAAGTGTTTCTTCAAGCAAAGTTCCCTCTTTTGAAAGTTTTCTGTTTTTCTCATAAGGGAAATCTGTGCCTGAGTTTGGCTTATAAACCACATACAAATAAAAACCACTTAACGGTGACAGTGCTTTAAAAACCAAACTAATGAACATATAAAATACATCTTAAAAATGTCTATCAAGAATTTCCCTTGTACCAGAGATTATATCAAGATGAAATGCTGCTCATCTTACAACCAAAGAAAATGAGACCTTAGGAACTGCATTTATACTGAAATATAAAAGAGCTGTATTTATAAGAAGTCTGTGGTTTGATGTTTTTCTGGGCCTTCAAGCACAGCTCTGCACAGGGCTGCTGTAAATCTGCTTTTCCTGAGATGGATTCCACTCTCCTGCCCTGATTCCTGAACCAGGAGCTCTCTGCATAAAGGCAAGGAGTTAACAGGAGTAGCCTTCACATATCCTCCTAGGTTTTGTGGAGGATTTTTTCTTTTGTTTTAATAATTTCCCTAATTTTTGCCATCATTTTTTATGGTAATGATTAGATTTTTTTTCCCAGACACAACTACTGATTTGCACCGGGCTGAAGGCAAATCCCCATGGAACGACTACAAATTAAGCAGGTTCATTAGATGAATATTCCTCATTTCCAATTTGGGGTTTTTTTGGTGATTTTTCAGGCAGTCTTAATCCAGTGGATATGGGTAATATGGATTTAATAATCACACACTGTTTTACTCAGAATGTTGCCTGGCACTGTGTCAAATGCCTTACAGAAATCTAAATCTACTAACAGAGTTAACTTTATCAAACTTTTGTGAGTGCCAACAAAAACCCAGCATCAAGATTGCCTGATAAGACCCCGTTTATAAACTTTTTCCAGTTCCCTGGAATTATGTTTCTGCCTCTAGGCCCCACATGACCCTTCCTAACTGCAATTATCAACAGCTTGAGCTTCCCATCCACTGATTCTGGTGCAGTGACACTTCAGGGGCTTTTCCTCCCAGGCTTCCCAAGCAGAGTTTGACATGTGAAACCATTTCTGTGACCTTAGGGACAGAATTTGTCCCCACAGCAGTCCCTGGAGAGCCACCTGCACCCTTCAACCATCACAGGTGTGTTTGTACCTCAGCTGTGCACGTGGTGGCACGGTTTGTGTACAGAAACAAAGAAAAAGGGTAAAAGCAACCAAATTATGTGGCAGCCAGAGGCTGCCCCCCGTATTTGCAGGAATTGGGTTCCCTTCCACCCATCTTTCACACCCTCAGCAAATCAGAGCAGCTTCTGGCAGGACCATATCTACTGCACATGAAACTGCTGTTTCCCTTTGTCTTGTAAAACAGATTTGTTATGTTTCTTCAAAATAATTTAATTCTTGCCTAATTCTGCTACTGTAAAAACCTGGATAGTCAGACTTGCTTTGATACCAGGAGAGCACCTGGCTAAACCTGATTGATTTTACCTTTTTCTCCCCTTTTTCTTTACCTTTCTCTCCCTGAGCCTCTGGTCCTTGGGAAATACCTGGAATTTGAATGTTTCTGTGTTCCCACATGCTGCCCCCAGGAAGGAGCAGGACAAGGCAGTTCCTAAGCACAACCATTCTTTGGGTGATGTGCTCAGCACAGGAAATTAGACCGGGCAAAAATAGTTTGGTGCATCCTCACTGCTACAAGTTTCAAGAAATCTGATGAGTGTGCAGATTTGAATATTTAAATATTAAAATATTTAATTATAACCAGCACACTGCTCCCTCCTCTTACTCCCTTAAGCATCATAAGGAAGAATGTGGTAGCTCCCAGTGCCACCACTCTTCCCACAGCTCATTCTGCCTTCACAACTGGAGTGTATTTTCTACTCACTTAACACAGTTTTTACAAATTTTACTGTTCACAGCAATAAAAGATCAGGAGGATATATTTTGAAAATTTAAGAGTTTTTAGATTAAAAAAAAGAATTATTCCCCTTCCTTATTTTCCATAGCAGAGAAGGAGAAAGAAAACAGAAGTGGATGCAAAGTCACAGAAAAATAAAGTTTCACAAAATAATTGTTTAAACTTTTCTGTCTTCTCTCTTGTTCGATGCTAAATGAAAAATAAACTCCCAAAACCTCATCACTAAGAAGTCCAAAATTGGATTTTTTATTTTTGCTATTGCTGTTGCTGATTGAGCTTGGACATCTGTAAATTAAAAAGAACTACCATTTGGGGAGCACATGTATCTCTTCTGTTGAAGATGTGTGCCAGTTTTCAGATGTTTATTTTTTGATAAAAAAAGAAAAAAAACAAGATCAAGTGCGCTTGCTTTCTAAGAGCACAGCAAAAGGCTGACCATTAGATGGCCTGGACACACAAACTGAAATTACACTTGTGAAACTTCAGCTCCAGAGTGTGTGTTTCTGGGAGATAAACATGTAATACATTCTAACAAATCAAAGTTAATCTATTGTTATCTCTCTTTTATTTCATCAGCTCTTTGGATTAGACTACACAGCTTCGCTACCACGCACCAGGAATTGAGAAGATGGAAAAATCTTTTTCATTCTTCTTACTTTAAAGAATACATTTTTCAAAGTCTGATTATAAATCCTTGGCAGGCAGGAATTACTACCATAAGTATTGTGTAAGAAATATATTCTCAGCACAATGCAAAAGGCTTTCATGGTGGATTTGAGGAAAGTAATGAAAATTAACATTAAACCTGAAACTGGGCAGACACTGCACCTTTCCACACCAAGTCTAAGAGCTTACCTTCAGATTTGCATACTGGCCCATATTTGATATTCTTAGCTACAGAGCAGGTGCTTTTAGGCATTTTTAATGCATCTGCTTATTCCTGCCTGTCACTGCACTGTAGTGCCTTAAGTCTGAGAAGGAAAATGGCATAACCCTACATCAAACCACTGCCTGTGGAGCACATCAACAGTGATTGTGCCACCTTCCTGTACCACGAAACAGGCTTAAATAGCACCTGTGTTTTACTTGCCCCAAAATAGTGTCCCACTCTTTGTGGGTGAGGCAGTGCAGGTGGGCACACCTGTGCACAGGGGATGCTCCCCTCCACTCACCCCACAGGACACTGGTGTGACCTGATCACTCTCTACAACTCCCTGAGAGGTGGAGTCTAAGCCAAACTCTGTTACAGGCACAGATTTCCCTTATGAGAAAAACAGAAATCTTTCAAAAGAGGGAACTTTGCTTGAAGAAACACTTTCTGTTTGTGAAAAGGGTGAATGTAATTCTGGGAGCTCTCAGGTGTCAGCATCAGTTACCCACAGCAGAGGGGAGCTAATGTAACCAGCCAGTATTTTCCTTATCAATTCATAGATGAGCTATTACTTCAGGGTAGAAGAATAAATGTGGAATGAGGGGTTAGAATGACTGGCCTCAAAGACTGTCCTTGAAGCAGTCTAATTTGTTGTCTACATAGTTACTGCCTGTGGCGTTCTCTGTCTTTAAAACACTGGACTGGCTCAGGCTGGAGGTGACACTTGGCACTCAGGTGGGGCTGGTCTCTCCCCAGGCAGCAGCTGACAGAAGGAGAGGACACAGTCTTAAGCTGTGCCCAGGGAAATTTGGGTTGGATGTCAGGGAAGTTTTTACTGAAAGAGTGATAAAGTACTGGAATGGTCTGCCCTGGTGGAGTCACCATCGCTGGATGTTCAAAAAAGGACTGGATGTGGCTCTGGGTGCCAGGGCTTAGTTCAGGTGTTAGGGCATGGGTTGGACTCGATGACCTTGGAGGTCTCTTCCAGCCCTGTGATTCTGTGATCAGGAAATATCAAACACACAGTGTGGGGCCTGTCCAACACCTCTGGCAGAGCCCCCAACAAGGCAGTGATTGCCCATCCCATGGTTCAGGGCAGTGGGGAACAGACAGGACCCCAAAACCAGCTCCGTGTGTGGGACAGGCACACAGGAGTGTCTCAGTGGTGTAGCTCTATCCCTCGTGTCCTGCTGCTCTCCACTGGGCAGTGGCAAAAGCACACTCTGCATCAACTGACTAAAGAGTTACAGGAACAGTGGATCCAAAGGACCAGGACCACAAGGAATCTGCCACCAAATGGAATATTTTGCTTTCACTTATTGATTTTCTTCAGCCACCTCTCCTATTGTTCTTGGCTCTTTTCTGAGCTCCTCTGGACTGTTGCTTTTGGTGCAATCTGCTGATAATTGCAGGCAGTGATGAAGTGGAGAACTGCTAGCAACTGGTCTGCTGGCTCAATAATGCAATCTCACATATGGACAAACCCTAAAAAGCAATCTATCAAAAGAAGAATAAGCCTCCCCTTTGTCCCAGGGGCAGAGACAAGGTTTTATTAAAAAAGAAGGAGGGGGTTATGGGTGAATGTCTTTGTTGAGGATTTTTACAATTATATTTCAGTTTTCCTTTCAACACTGAACTGCCACTTGCTCCCACATCTCCTGGGTGTTTTGCCTGTGTAAAACAACAAAATGCAAATGGGCGAGTTTTAATTTAAAAGCAGATCAAATAAAGAATGACCCTTAGGCTGTAACCTATGCAGCAATCATTAAGCAATTTCAGGCTATTCTAAAAGGAGCTTTTCCACTGAAAAAAATTCCGATGAACTCTCAAACACATCCTCCAATCTTGCTGAACTCATTGAGTTTAGCAGGAAACCACCACACCAAATGCCCCACAGTAACAGCATTAAATTCTCTGGATGTTGTATAGTTATTCTGCATGTAATGTATTACATCCAGTGCATTAAATGCTCTCTTAGCAACTGAACAACATCTCTTCACCAAAATGAGCTCACTCAGATTCTTAGTAACAGACAAAACCCCAGATACCCATGGGAGAACATAATTCACTAAAAACCAGCGCATCTCTGACCTCTCACCTCCTACAAGGGATCTTCAAAAACAGTTTTAAAACATAAGCTTTGGAACTAAAATTCATAACTCTGCTGGACATTAAAAAACCCCAATAAATCAGACTCAGTTTATGCACAGAGATTCCAAAGTGTGCTCTATTTCCCCATCTTCACGAGCTGCAGACTGTGAACAGCCTGCCTCCTCTTTTCTCTCTCTGCCTCTGGAACCCCCCAGGGGCAACAACCCCCTGCCCCCAGCTCAGAGCTACAGCCTCCCTGCCAGCAGTTCAGCTCATTTCCATAACAGAGTGATTGTGTGTGACATCCTGGGCCTTTGCTCTGTTTAAGGCACCCACCCAGGAGCAGCAGTCATTGCCCATCAAATTAGTGTATGTAATAATGCCTTTATCCCAGCACAGCACACGGAGCCATCTCACACTGCATTCCTTTGTTTCTTTCCTCCTGGTTACTCACGTGTGCAGCCCCCTTTCTAATGAGCTCTTGGCTCCCAGCACACAAAACACAGCCTTGGCTCCTCTGTGTCTCCAAGCCAGATGCAACACAGCGAGTGAGAGCCACCACCAGGGCGCTCAGCTTGAGGCACGTTCTACTGAAGCCATCAAGTTGCATTTGGGGCCATTATAAATTTCCACCTTCTCTCTGTGACCCTGAGCAGCTTTTCCCACTTTCAGGGTCACCCCCTGGAATGAGTTAGTAGATCTCTCTCATCCTACCTTATTTTCCTGGAAAACAATTTCTCCCTGTCCTGTCTTGCCCACACTGCCCCTGTGCTGACTGGCACAGCAGGATAGTTCTCCATCTGAAACAGGAGTAGCACCTGCCTCTTCACACCTGCATCAGCAGCCACAGGCAAAGAACAGACACTGTTCAAAAGAACTCTGATTGCTGGTAATGATGCCATTAGTTGCATCATTAATTCATTAATCCCAACTGAGTAGTAACCCAAAGATTTATACAGCCAGGTGACTGCAATGGATGACAGCCTGCCTTGACTTCTGCCTTTCTCGTGTGAAATTCTGTTGAAATCACCAGCTGAGGACAACACATCTACAGGTGTCCCTTCTCCAGGTGTGTTCTTACAAATGGTTACATTCAGTGGGACACCGATAACGTTTCTTCCTGAAATTTGCAATCATTGGCTAAAATTGAAATAATCTTGTGCATTTGAGCCCCAGTTCAGTGTCAGGAAGCATTGAGGACACAAATCCAATCAAGGGGTTTCTAAAGTAATGATGGGTTTTCAACTCCATTATATCCTCCCCTGGGGAAAAAAAAAAAAAAAAAAAAAAAAAAAAAAAAAAAAAAAAAAAAAAAAAAAAAAAGGACTCATAAGTGGGGAAATGCTATATTCCATTCCTCCTCTCCTTCTGGACTTAGAAAGTTGAGAGAAAAATATTCTATGGTATGGAGAGCTTAAAAGAGTAATTCTTTTCTTGGTCTACTCAAAATTCAGAAAAGAAAAGCCTCAGTGCCCAGGATGGCAAACAGCCCCTGTCCAGCCAGGTTTGCTCAAGGATCCCTAAAGCTGGGCTGCCTTCTCGTGCCAGCTCTCAGCACTTCCCAGGTGATTCTCAAATTCAAATGGGATTAAATTCCTCTCTTAGTAAACTTGTTTTCTGCTTGTCTCCTTTGCTGGGCCTATCAGCTCAAGACAGAATTTACTGCAGTTAAACATTGTGTAGCATCTGTTCAGCTATAAATTAATCACTGCCAGATAGGAATAAAGATAATTAGTTTCCTGGAGTGCATCTTTTTCTTTAGTTGTTAATTACCTGCACAGGGACGTGCACCTTTCATGGAGTCAGCATAACCACAACATTGAAATGCCATTATTCAAATTCCTTCTGAGAGAATACTCACCATCTTTATACCTCAGCAGCATGGAAATATCTGCATTCTTTTAATCAGATGAATACACAATTATATTAATGGAATAAAGAAGTTATCACAATGTTTACAGTTACATTTCTGTGCTACTGGATTGTAATACAATAAAAATGAGCCACTGCAGGCACACCACAGTCAGAACACCTGGATTCCCCTTCCAGTTTTACAGTGGCTATTCCATGTGGCTGTCCCTTCAAGCACCTTCTTACAAGTTCAGGTGACACCTATCCAATGCTGCAGCCTTTTGTGCAGAGCCCTGCAACTTCTACCTATGAAGTATAGAGTTTTGAACTGCCTTCTTGCTTAGCATCAAAAAATCAAAAGTTGTTTAGAAACTGTTATTTACAGAAATGCCTGATCAAAAAGTGAACATATATTTCTATAAGGCTGTCCAAAGCAGGAAACATAAAACCCAACAATATACAAATTCAACTTCTCATATTGTTATAAAAGAAAAGTTCTGCAGGGGAAAAAAAACCACCAAACACACAGAAGAAACCCTGAAGTCCAAACAAATACCTAACACATATCAATTTCTCCCCATGAAACAAGAACTGCCACCTGTGAATTTTTATGTGAGCCCAGTAAGTGCACTTCCCTCTGGCCACAGGATCAGAAACCTAAGACACAGAAATCCTCCCCCTTCCTCAAGCTTAATTATCCAATACCTTTGTATTTCAGATTGAAATAAATGACCAAGGGGAAAGAATTTCTTCCACTGTCTCCCAGAGCAGAGAGGTGCAGCTCTGCCATGACAATTCAGCTCATCCCCAGGCACTTGTAGAGGAAAGGAGCCTTCTGTCTTTCTCAAAGCCCCTGCAGGGGCCTGTGGAAGAGCAGCACCTTTTGGGAATGCACTGGATGGATTTGCATGAGGAGAACATCACTCATTTCCTTCTGCACAGCAAACAAGTGCAATCCCCTCAATGGAGTCTCTGAGGTGTCACACACTGAGGAGCCACTCAAGGAAGCTACACCAGCATCTAAACTACCAAAAACTTAACTGTTAGCCTCCAAGGTGGGTAAAATTAGTAAGATTATAGCCTGTTAATGCTTTGTTCAGATTATATTTACAAAAATTGTATGCCAGTCCTGGAGGGGGCATGGACAGAACAGCTCTTCCCAACGACACCAGGGAAGAGACTGAGGGCACCTGCTGAAACAAATGTCTAAGCTGGAAAATGAAGGAGAAGAAGCACGTGACATTTTCCCTGATGAAACACACTGGGAATCCAGATCAATAGGCCTTTGAGAGCAGAACTCCTGCAGAAAATAACCTCAGGAGAGGTTTAGGCTGGATATCAGGACAAAGTTCTTCACACAGAGGGTGGCTGGGTACTGAACAGGCTCCCCAGGGCAGTGGGCACAGCACCAAACCTGTCTGAGTTCAAGAGGGGTTTGGAGAACGCTCTCAGACACGTGGCGTGACTCGGGGTGACCTGCGCAGGGCCAGCAGTAGGACACAGTGATCCTCGGGGGTCCCTTCCAACTCTAAATATTCTATGATTCAAAAACGGAATGTAAAACTCGAAGTTAACACCAGAAAGTACATCTCCTCATAACATAAGACATTGTAATGTTTTTCACCAAGAAATGGTCTGAATATCCTCTCCTCTAGCTGCCAGAAGGTGGTAGTATTTCAAAATATTAATATTATTTATGAGGAAACACACTCTCTGGTTTATGAAAGCTGGCTGCCTGCCAGTGCTGTATTTATTGTATTCACAAGAGTTACAGGCCAAGCTCTGCAAAGGGCCTTGATCTGGAGCTCGGGGTGTCCCAGGGACCGGAAAACAAACTGCAGAGCCTTGGCATTCCACACCGGCTGCTGCAGGGAGAAAATGTATTAATACCTGCTTGTCAGTGGGGCAGGCTGACACAGTATCAAACATCAATGGTAACTCCTGGAATCTGCAAAAGAAACTGAGCGAAATATTCCCAGGCTGAGAGCAGAGTCTCTGAAGGATCACTTGAGGCCAAGTCTCACTGTGGAAATGAACACCTCTTTACAAAGTCATTAAATCTTCCAGAGCTTTTTCTGCTACCTTTCAGAAATGAATTCTCCGTGAGGACAAAGCAAGTTTTAGGATGGATCTGTAATTAAATAAGGCTGCCAAAGAACAAGCCTGACTCATGTTAAAAGCCAGTTCTTGGCATACAGTGTCTGAGTGTCTGTCAAGGTAACCTGAACAAAAGCCATTCCACAGAAGTGCAAGCAAAAGAATCCTGAGCATTTGTTTTTAAATGAACAAGATTCTGCAGTCTTAGAACCAGAGTGAAATTGCTGCAGCCACATAAATATAGTGCATGTTGCTTAGACCAGATGTGGTTAGTCAGAGGAATTGGTCAGAACAGACAAAACCCAGATGTCCTAACCAAATAAATGAAATCCAATGTATTTTTGCAGGATACCATAGGCAGAAAGGGCACTGCTGGCAGATCCCTTCTGGGCAGCTCTGCAGGTGCCCATTAGTGCTCTCAGGATGAGCTGAGGGCAGGTGGCACAGGGAAAAGATCTTTTTGAAAACATGACAAGAAAAGATCCCAGTAATTCTGCCAAAATGGACCCACACAGCTTTGCCAGCTCACATTACCACAGAACTACTGCAGACATCTCCTCAACTTGGAACATTACACTGAATTTTCTGACATTCCTCCTGTTGGTGGAGACTGATGGTGATGCCTAAAGTTTTAGCTTTCATTAGTTTTACAGATTCTGTGCTGCCTAGGTGTGTTGTTCTGAGCTTCACATTCAGTGTATCTCTTCACAGGGTAGGGACACAAAACAAATCCTTTTCCTGATGGAGACCAAGAACAGCAGTTACAAGTTTTCAGGCCCAAAAGCACAAACAACAGTGGACTGAAGGGAGGAACAAGAAGGATGGGACTTCATAATCTGAAGCTGTAATTAGACAATTAAACCCCAATATGCAAATGGACCAAAACTTAGAAAAGTGTGAGACCTTGTGACCATTGGTCCATTTTGTGTCCATTTTGTGACCATTTTGGGTCCACCTTGGGTGTAGCCCTTGCCAGGCTCTTGTCCTGCCCAAGGTGTATCCTGGAGGCCTTTCAATAAATCCCTACTTTATTCTCCAGCTCTGTCCAGTCTCTGTTCCAGCTCAGCCTTCCCAAGGCATCCGTGGGATGAAGGAGACAACTGTGGACAATGGCTGTGCCCTCTCCCAGTCCTGTCCATGGATATCCTCAACAGCCCTGGCTCTTTGCCACCAGGAGCCCCGGCAAGGGCTGGAGGAGGTGACACAGCCCCAGGTCCCTGTCTGTCCCCTCCCCTGGATCATGGGGAACAGCATGCACAGAGCCTGGAGGGTTTTTCCAGGGAATATCTCCAGTAAGAATCTCCTTCCTGGGTGGGTTTGTGAAACTCCTTCATCACGAACCTGAGAAAAACTGAGTGGCACTGCCCAGGTCTGAGCCACCGAGCCAAAACACACCCAGAGGCCCTCAGTGAACTCATCATTTACTACAGGCTAGGACACGTGAGATGTTCTTCACAAAGGGGATCCCTCCTGAAGACCTACATGACACTCATTTAGAAATTCCTTCATGTACCTAACTGCTGGTAAAAGAAGTGGAAAACCTGTCCCACCCCAGAGCTGCAGATATTTACAGTCAATAAAATACTCCTGATTCTTGCACTTTGATTTTATCCCTACATCTTTAAGAAACAAAGTCTGGCAGAAGGCATCTTTAATATTCAGGAAAAAAAAAAGTTTTTACAATGGCACCCCAGGAACCAGAACAATAGTGCTGCCTTCATTCTGGTGTGATCTGTGCAGCTTGAAAAGTCATCTAGAAAAACCAAGTGCTATTAAAAGGGAAAGATATTTTCTTGGGGAAAATAATTCCTCAGGGCATGATACACAGAAAAATCAAACCACGAATTCCATGGATCTTGACTGCACTGAGAGAATTGTGTGCTTCAAAACTGTTAGCTCAGCTCTGGTCATAACCCAGTCAGAAGGAATAAGGCTGAAAAATAAAAGGCTATGTGGGAGATCCCTGGTGATGGGTATACTTTAGGAACAGTGTAATGGCTCCAGGGAAAGGTTGGTTGTACATGGTGTAGAAGTTTGGCCTTTGAGGCATGAAGGAACCCCCCTGAAATTTCTAGGAATTAAAAACAAAAAGACAAAACAATGTAAAAATAGCAGGAAGGAGAACAGCTTAGACTGGTATGTTCAACCCAGCTTTATCACCCATAAGAGAAAAATATTATACACAAGGGAACCCTAGGTAGCAATTTATCTTTTTGAGTGTGCAAATACCACCTTTCTGCTGACCTTTTTACTGAGAAGCAGAATCTCTAATGCTGAGCTAAGAACTGCCCTGCCTTTTGGCCATACACAAGTAAAATTAACACAGCTCTGTGGTGCTGGAGACAGCAAGATCTTAGCCCCTTTTTTTTACCTCATAAAGGATGCTACACCCAAAGTAGAAATGTGTAAAATGGAACCTGAAATCTCCCACTTTGCTACTGGCTGGAGTCAGAGCCCAAATTCTGCAAGTCCTACATCCCTCAAAGAGAATAAAAAGTGATGACTTGTTCTGGACTGGGAACTGTCAGGTAATAAATCCACAGCAAATGTTGATTTCTCTGGACTCTGCCAAACTGAAGAGAAATTGAGAGTCCCTTACTAACAGGAGCTTATGTTTTTCATAGAAGTGTCCTATAAAAAGGTATTTATTAGATAATGAATTGCAAAGGGCTGTCAACTGAAAGTGATTTCTCATGCAAGCAAGTGGTGACATTAGGCAAAATCTTGTTTTGGTCATTTAATCAAAATCACGGAAATGAGTTTATACATGAATTCTTCATATGAATCCCTTTTCTCCTGTTTCCTCTCTTTAAACAATTTAGGGTCAAATTTCCAAACCCATCAGTAATCCTCAACGCTCCCCTCTGTAACAATTCACTATTTAAACACCAGTATCTCAGTGCACATCAGGAACTTCTGCACTCCAGAAGCTGCAATCCAGACTGACTGTCCCAGCCCTGCTGCCTCACACTCCAGTTATGAGTATTGTGACTAAATATTTCAGTGTTCTTGCTACTTATAGATGTAGTTCTGTGAGCAACAGAACTAATGAAGCCCTTCCTTTGAGGATTTTTTTTCATGTTTAATAAAGCTGCATTTACTTTACAGTTTTTCAATGAATGGAAATATTAATGTGGCTTCTCTGTGCTTTTTATTCTTGCAAGAGTTATAAAGCTAATATTGTTGAGAGCTCTTCCTTTCCATCAAATGGGCTTAGACTAGTTCAAATTTCACTGAAGTTCTCCAAGAACTGAGAAGAGCAGAGGAGAACACTGTGTGACTGCAGACACCTTGTTTCTATAGGAAATGATGCCAATAAAAAGAAGAAGAAAAGGCATTTTTAAAATAATAACATTGAACTGCAGGAAAAAAAAACAAAACCCAGTTGGGATCCTTGCAAATGCCTGGCTAGTTCTGCTCAGGTTTTAAACAGACATTTGTTCCAAACATTTAATAGTTGTGAGACTGTTTCAGGATTTCTCCTCCTGAAATGTCTGATTAAAGATTTTAGTGTCTTCAGGCCAGGTCAAGGAAAAGTGTGTGAAACCCAACCTTTGAAGTCAAAGCTGCAGCAGCACAAGGACATTTTTAGCTCTTTTTAGGCTTGACAAATGATTTGAAATGAGATAATTTGCTTGTACTGATCAATGAACAGGGATTTTATACAAGAAAACCAGTAAGAAGATGGAAGCACCAACATGGAGGGGCTGGGCTATGCTAATCTCAAGAACCTTTTGGATGAATAAATTGTTTTATTTATTTTATTTTTAGTGAAGTAGCATCCTATATCCATACAGATGACAGAACAACAAAGCCATCAATTAGTGCACATACTTTTCAATGAAATTACTTTTCTGAAAATAGATGGCTTGGTCCTTGTAGACCTGTTCTAAAAGTGCTCTCACCTGACTGCTGTCAGCCTAAAGGCTTGAATCATTTATTTGTGAGCTACAAATTTTTTCTCAGAGCTCTGGGATGGAGGCAAAGGGGCACCTGGATGAGCCAACACAGAAGTGGTGTAATACAAGGCATTTAGGTGGGTCCTGTTCATGTGCCCATCACACTCAACAGGCCACTGGTTACTTCTTCTTTATTTCTGAGCAAGGGACAGAAGAACTGAGAGGGGTATTTACAGAAAAAAGGGGGTGGAGGGCAGCTTCTCTCCAGATTGCTGCTCTCCTGGAAGATGGACAATTTTCTTTTTTTTCTGGAAGTCTCCTTTTTTTCTCTGAGGAGCCCTTTTCTGACTCTGTGCAGGCACCTGAACTCCTCCTCCCACACCTTCTGTATTTGTGCTATGGGTGTACAGTGCATATTTCTTGAAAGCAACAGGCAGAGGAAAAAGCTGACAGCAAGTTCTGCCACGTTTTTTCCCTCTCCACTGAAAAATGAGAAAATTAGGGTTGGCCTTGGGTGAGAAAAGTAAAGAAAAAGAAAAAAGCTTTTAAAGAAAAGCTGAAAATCAGGATGATGAAGTATTCGTGGTCTTGGGAGGGAAAATGGTGGCTGAGCTGCTGAACTGGAATAAATAGTACCATTGACTGTAAGAGTTTATCAACCTTCCACCAGCTGGGGAACAGCACTGTTTGTGGGAAAGCAAAGAGAGCTGGGCTTGTTTGAAAGGGCCACAGCTTTCAGGAAGTGACCCAGGTCAAGGGGACTCAATGTGCCCTCACCAGGATGTTTAAACACCCCATCTTCCCCAGCCACCCCGAGTTATGAACTTCTGAACTGGCACCAATAAATTCTGAGAGGCTTGCTATGAGAGATGAAATCATGTAGCTGAGTTTTATCTCAGTTATCCCAGCACATACCGAAGGCCCCATACTATCACCTTGTACCATGTGTGATCATTTATGCTTCTCCAAAGTAGGCAGAAGTGTAATTAAAAAACTGTGGTTGCACCTTGTGCAGATTTTCTGCTAGCGTAGGTGATTGGGAGTTGACTTTTCCTTCCTTTCCCCCAAGAACAAATAATATTGTTTGAAAGCTGCACTGAAGTCGTGTAAGGAAAGTTATTGTTAGACTTTAGGAACAGACCAGAAGTGAGAGTTTTAACATTGTTTTTCTCCTTCAGGTGAGAAAATACCCTACAACACAGAGATGGCACCACCAGTGATGCAAAAGCAAAGCGTTCACGGGCTCTTGCTGGAGCACAAATGAATGGCTGGGCAGAGGAGGGGCTCGACAGGGGATGGCAGACACCATGGTGTCCCTGAGTGGATTCAGCACAGTCCCCCTGAGTGCATTCACTGCAGCCCCTTCCCAAAGCCAAGGTGTTGCAGTGAGTGTTTGAAAACACACCCTGATTGTGTTGGCAGAGCTCAAACCAGCACAAGCAACCCAAACCAGAGAAATGCACTGGAGGAAAACTAATATATGGCAAGGAAAAAAGGGAGAAAATTATCACCTCCGACAGGGACAGAGCTGATAATTCAGCCTTTAGGAAGGAGGGATCTCTTTGTCCTGAAAAAAGTCCCCTGAACAAGGGTAACAATTTCAGTATTCCTGAGAAGCAGCAATGAATTACTGGAGCAGGTTCATGGTCTGGTGTGCTGGCACAGAGAAGTACACACCTGAGACACCTCTGAGTTAGAAGACAATTCTGTTATCCAGTTCTGGCAACAGCAGAGATGTTTAACACTGGGGAGACTGGAAGCATCTGAACAAAACAAACCAGCAAGGGTACAGACAAGAGCATGCTGCTTCCACTGATGCCCTGCTGGCTGCCCAAGCAGCATCCCTCCTGCCACAAGTGACTCCTCACCAGGAAAAGCAGTGGTTCTGGCTGCCTCTCAGAGCTGCCTCCCACTGAAATCTTTTTCAATCTCATTTTGCCTGAAATGGTTTAGATGGAAATAGAAATCTAAACTGGGAGAAAAGCAGGGTTGTTATCCTTGTTCAACTGACAAGAAATTGAGACAAAGGGAGACAAAGTCATGTTTGTGAGCAGGAATTGTAACTTAACTCATATAGCTCCTCAGATGCACACTTTAAACATCAGACTTGCCAAACCCTTCTTCTTCTTCTCATGAGAAGGAAGAGACAAAAGCCTTGATGGATTTTGTGAGCCTCTCTGACTCAGAGGAGTTATCAGCCTGCACCACTACCTCCCCACCCTTCCTTCTGCCTTTTCTCTACACAGACCAAGCTCCACACGCCTCAAAGTTCCATCCCCTGTGCTCACACACCCTGCTGGGTGTCAGCATCAAGCCCTGGGTGTCATTCTCCTAACAGGATCTAAAATCAGATGATCAGCTTGAGATTATCCAGTAGGATATTATCCAGTAGGACCAGAATTCCAAAGTATGTTTAAAAAAAACTACAGCATAAATATGTATGCAAGAGGAGAGAAAAAGCAGAGCTGAAGAATGTGTTATCAGTATGGCTTGTGCACTGTTTTGCAGACATTTAATGGTGTGATTGTAGCTGATGACAACAGTGAGAGTGATGGACAGCACAGCATCACTTCACAACACACTTGATTTGAGCAAAAGGTCATATCCATGAATTATAGATGACTAACTCCATCATGACTTACACTAATGCAATGCTAGGGCTTATATTCTTTCTCTACCTTGATGCTCCTGGTGGAATATCAGATAGAAAAAGTATGTGCATCATAAACTATCAAAGTAGCCAAAAAAAGTCTCAAACTCCAACAGAAGTTTGTAGAAGCTGGAGGTAAAGGTGAGAAAAGTCCTTGGCACTAAATGTATTAATTTTACTGAAAATGCTGCACTGAGTAGCATTAAGTACATCTAGAAAAAGTGATCTGGTTTTTTGGGTTCTCTGCCAACTTATTTTCTTCAATTCTACCAATGGCAAGCAACTTTCAAAAGGATTATCAGGCTCTTCAACTGAAATCACAACCAGAGAACATGTTATCCTCACAATGTGGCAGCCTCACTCACCCCAGGCTCTCACTTTGCCCGTGGTCACAGGCAGCAGCACCACTGAGAGTGACAGAAGTATCTCAGAGACACTCCCTGCCCTCCCAGCAATTCCCTCATGGGATCACAATGCAGAGCCTTCCGTGGACTCACTGCTGACTCCAAGTTCACTCATGTGCAACAGGATGATCCATTCTCAAACTACAGGACCTGACTCGGTTTTCATCTCAAGAGACTCAGTTTTTCTGCCAGCACATCAGTGGGCATAAAACACCAGGAGTGTGTGCCTGTCAGAGGAGGTATCAATTTACAGCAGTTGGAAAAGTATCTGGTGAAGTTCAGTGCAGATATTGTTAATCATGACTGGTGCAACTGGGACAAGAACTGAGCTCTTTGAGAACCAAACCTCACACTGATCCAAACATGCCTGGCATTCCTCCCTCACCATTGTTGTGTCTGGCAGAGACAAAGCATGCATGTAATAAGAATCCTTCTCCTTAATGTCCCTCAGGAACAAGGGCTACTGAAGGCTAAGGATCACGGCAACAATCACACAGCAGCCCCACAAGTTAGGGAGGAGAAACCTTTTCTCTCCAGTGAGGAAGGGCCCCACACATGATAGCACAGCTACCTGGGCTTGTGGGGAGAAGGGGAAAGACGCAGCCCCAAGAGAGCAGAGGGTGAAGAATTCTCTCTCCAAAACCCATTTTCTATGTGCAGTAAAAACTTCTAAGCTCTAGGGAGCAGGGAGCTGGTTATGTTGTTCAAGCTGTGGTTGGGTTGCTGGGATTTGGTAAATAAAAACCATTTTACAGCTCATTAAGTGTCGCTTTGGGAAATGTTCTCATATCCGTTTTCAAGGGGCTGTGGAGACCTCGCATTGCTTGGTGGGCCAGGGAAGCAGCCAGTTCAAACTAAGTTTCCAGGGAAGGTGTGTGCATGTATACTTTTATATATATATATATATATATATATATATAAATACTGGCCTGAGGAGGTTTACTTCAGTGAAGTCGGTAGTTGCTAATGTGTTATTGCTTTCACTTGTTAGATTTGACTGAGGGGCACTATCTCCTGCTGTATAATGAAAAAGAATCATCAAACAGCCTGGGAGGACAGGACAATATTACTGGGGTACCTTAACTAATTCTGCAAAACCACGGAATAGCTGTCATATTTTCTCCACATCATATGAAAGCCATTTTCTGTGCGTGGCATTCCCGTGTGGACCACACAGGAGAGCTCCTGGCCTCACAGGGCTTAAGGGACAGCAATCTTTCCATTACTTCTTTATATAAACCCCCTAAAAACCCACACATATGGTCCTTCTGTAAAGCACAGATCACTTACTGCAGGCTGTTACTGCAGAGCAGCTGTGCCAGTGGGTCAGAGCACTTCCACCAGCCATGGAAGGCCTTGACTGAACACAAGGAGACACAGATGTACCAGCATCTTTCCATTTTCCCCTCAGATAACTCATGTTAGGGTGCAAAATATTCTAGGGGTGTGTTTTTGTTTGTTTGCTGGTTTTTTTTAGGGTTTTTTTGGATACTGTCTCATCTTGGAAACACTCCCAGTCACAGGCAGGTCTGTGGAAGAAACCCAATGTGTTTGCCTTTCCTCTCCTTTACCTTGGGTGTATTTTCAGGGGACAAAGCAGACAGACAGCTCTACTGCTTATTTCTAGTCCTGCAATCATTGGTGCAAAGAATACCCATCCCTGCTCTCTGTACCTATGAGCTATTTGATGTTCTGCCTTCAGAACTACGAGGAAAGCCAAAAAATCCTACAAACACCTTTCTGCAAGCAAAACTTGCAAAACCCAAATCTAAGTGTGGGACTGCGTAAACCTGCATTTCAAGCTGTAAGTAAAATTGAGAGTTACACAGGGAAATAAGCAGATGGTCAACAGAAATGGGAAGTAACTTCTCTCACAGCAACATTTTAAGGGCTTTTTAGTTTTCTTTTGAATTAAAAAAAAAAAAAAAAGTCCAACCCGCAACCCCCCCCTCCCCGCCCAAAAAAAACCCCAAGAAAAATCTTATACATTACAGCATTTTTTTTTTTCCGTCATGAAAGATCAGTTAATTAAGAACCCTGCAGGAATGCCAAAAGAGTCAGGAGCTTGCAGGTATATGGGAAAAGCCTTGTAAGGGCTGGATTGCATGGCCATCCCAGCCAACACTGCAGTGGGCTGGAGAAGCAGCAGAGATGTCCCTGTGAAGTTGGAGGTGTTTTTTATTCTGATGTTAACATGAGCCTGAAAGAAAACAGCCAAGCCAACAGGGTGTGCCTGGAATTAATTTATTGGAAGGAAATTTGCTGATTGGCAGCAATCAGGATGAAGCTGACAGCCAAACATTTTCTGGGGCTGACTCAAAGAAATGATCCAGGACTTGGTTAAGAGCCTCCCTAAGGACAGAGTCTGTCACTGCTAATTACTTTATCTAAATGATGCTGTTCCATTGGGTAGAACCAATTGGATTCATCTTCACATTTGCTAAAAGTCCCTCCCTTTTTTTCCAGCCAGCACACGTGTACCTCTAGAGAGCCTTCCTCTAAGATGAACCTTAATTCTTTAGTGTTGTTCTTAATCCCCGATTGCCACAACTCCTTGTAGCCCAGTGCCACATCAACAGGCAAAGTGACACAGTCTCATTTGTCACCTCTATCAACGTCACCACCAGTTAGCTAAAACTTTGTGCCTCTGTGGGCTGCCTGCTGAAGCTTCCAAGGCTATGAAGCTCTGACACACACAGTTCACACTGCCAAGGCAGAGGAAAATGTTACCTAACAGACATGAAGGAAACAGGAATCTGAAATTTATGCCCAGAAGTTTTAGAGCATTTTACCTCCCAGTGCACAGTCTCACTGTTCTTTCTCCTTCCCATGCATGTGAAAGTAGAAGAAGAAAGTTCTGGCAATTAAAAGGATGCTTGTCTTAAAAAAAACCCCAAGAAAAGCAAAACCATCAATTAAACAAAACAAAACAAAAATTTTAAACAATTTTAAAGATAATTAGTGTGCAAAACTGCAACAGCACAGCTGCTCAGCAACAGTTCCACAGAGATCTCCAGACTTACAGGAAAAAAATGTAGGAAGCCCCAGAGCAAAAACGGGAGAGAGGTTTGTGTTTGTCTTGGGGTTTTTCTAATACTTTTGTCATCCCTTTCTTCACTGGAAAGTAATAAATCTTCTGCAGGAAAAAGTACCTGCTAGTATCATTAAGAGACTTAAACACGGCAAGATAAAACTCCCTGAAGCCAAAGCAGCTATTTGTGTCAAAGAAAACAATACAGTAATTTATACTTCCCCTCCCAAATCTTATGTTACTGCAGAAAATCTGCTCCTTTAACAATTAATCATAAATCAAAGCACTGACAAGATATTAGTCTCCCATTCCTCTGGGAGACAAGTGGAATGTGCATCAAGAAGCAGAAGTAAGAGCTCGCTTGCCAACGTGTCAGACGGGAGCCGTGTTCAGGGATCGCTGTATTTCCTACCACAACAGCAAGGCGGAATTTCTGATTCAGCATCGCGCCAGCCAAGTGGGTGAGAAAACTTCAAAGCTCACAGGCTCCATCTGAAGGGAGCTGCTCTCTTAGAGCCCTTAAATGTGACTCAGAAAGTGCTGGCCAGGGAGCTGCACTCTCTGTTTGTACAGGAGTGCTGAACACTTTTCGGGTAACTCCAAGGGAACAGGGAAAACGCAGCACGTGACATGACATGGAAGAGGGGCAACTTGTGTTTGGTTAATTAGTGATCATTATTAAACAGCCAGAGCTCTTAAATGCTGGAAATTTCAGAAGAAATTCAGAAACAATTCACACCCAGAACAAGGCAAATGAGAACAAACTTGAGAAATAATCATAAGATGCTTGCTGCAGAAATAATTTCTGCAAGAAATGTATTTAGTTGCTGTCATCTCATACTACATATTTACCCAGCTGACTGCTTGCCCCAACGAAATGTATGACAACAGCCCTTTATTTCCTTATAAAACAGCATTCTAGGTAAGGAGGAAATGTTCCATATGTAGATAAGTCTTTAAAAAAGCATCTCAGATGAAGAATTTATGGTATTTGGGATAAAAATGGAAGCATTTCTGAGAGGAACTTAGCAGTGTCCTCTCTCTCAGACAGCCTGGAGGGTGACTGGTAGCACACAGAGCACTGCCCAGATGCCACAGGAGCTCACTTGCCACATCCATCCTCAGTGCAAGGCAGAGGGGGAAGGCACAGGGCAGACAAAAATTGCCCCCTCTTCAAAAACCTCAAGAATTCACAGATTGCTCTTATTCATCAAGTAAGCTGCTTTTAGCTTTAGGGCTTTGGTGTTTTGTTTTGTTTTGTTTTGTTTTTTTTCAGAAACGTAATTTTCAGTCACCTGAAAAAAAAACAAAACAACCAAACCTACAAAATTGTGCATATCCTGCAGAAAAAAACCACCCAACCCAAACCCATCTGAACAATATTAAACTGCAATGTGTGGTGGGAATAAAGCAGGGAAAAGCAATCTAAACATTTCAACTACCCTCCCAAACATCTCCCACCAGCAAATGCTTTCTTGTTTTAGGGCAGCACATTCACACAACTCAGGTTTGAACAGTTAACACTAAACACACATCTCTCATCAGTGTGAAATATTGCTGGCTGCCTGATCTCCATGTCCTTCTCAGCCCTGGTGGTTCTGGTGGGACTGATGAGCTGCTGCAGAGCCTCTGAGAAGTACAGGACTAATGTGTAATCTTTTCCTTTTCCAGGGAGATTTCTTCAGACAATTATTCGTACAGGTTCTCACAAAACAAGCTATAATTTCACTATTCCTGTGAACAAGGAATAAGAAATCCTTATTGCCATTTCTGTAGGGAATGCAATTAACAAATCTGGTGCTTACTTTAAATAACTGCTTAATGCATTTTGTTATTCCTACAGGATTTCTCACCTGACCAGAAGATTCTGTTTGAGTGCCCTACATTAAGAATTTCAGTGACATTCACTTATACCTACAAAAATTCATTCCTTAAAAAAAAAAAAAAAAAGTACGGAAAAAAAGCCTGGCCATGAGCAACTAAAAGATGCAACCATTTCCCCACAGCCATGCAATGTCTCCTCAAAAGCTCAAAGACCTTTACAGGGCTCAAATGGAACCATTCAGCAAATCTTTGCTCTCTGCAGTAAGAGAATATGCTGGTGCATGTAACTGATGACATAAATGATCATTCTGTGTGCAGTAAATTCTGCTCATGGACCTCATTTTGCTTGGAATTATTTGTGGAGGCTGGGATACTTTTTAATGAACAGAATCAGAATGGAAAGATCTTATACAACTGCAAGAAGACAACATTTCACAATAAAAACACCTTAAGGTGGCGTGGTTTTAGTTTTTCTCCGTTTCTTCTCCCAAATTATCTGAAGAATTAGGTCACTTAGACCAGAAAAAGAAGTTACAACAGTTATTAATGAAGTCAAAAGAGGAAACCAGCTCTAGTCTCCACGTGGAACTGTCACAAAATGTCTACAACCCTGGTAAGACTGAATTTAACACCACTGGAGTCTCTGAAATTTCTGTTTAGCTTGATAATTCGATTAAAGCAAGACTTCTATTTGAAATAATATTTCACGGTTTTCAGTTGAAAAGCTTCAAATTATTAATCTTACTAACAAATGAACCTTAAGAACATTTAACATATGTTAAAGATTTCTCAGCATCTCTCCGAGTTATGTGAGCAGTTGAGACATGTACCAGCAATAGCCAAAGACAAATCCACTGCTCCCAGGTGTGCTCAGATGAGCAGCATTTAGAAGAGTTCTCAGAAAGCTGATTTTGTCAGCTGTTTGTGCAAAAATCCACCCCTTACACAGTGACGAGGAGCCCTTCCCAGGTGACTAAAACCCATCTTGGTATATTATTGCTGTTATCAATAAAAAGGCACAGAGAGAAAGGTTAAAGAGATGAAGAATTCTGGTAACCTTTCTTTATCCAGTTTTAGCTGGACCACTCCCAGTCAAGCACTACAATATTTGGTGACATTTCTCTTCCTCCTGACTTCGAGATTTTCCCTATTTAACCAAATCCCTGCACACAAGAAGCTCAGCTGATCCCTGCATTGCTTTTTGAATTTCAAACAATCATTGAAGCCAGAGGACAGAGAGAACCACCATTTACTTTTATTGCCTAGGAAAGTAAGAAATGCCTTGAAAGCAGTGGCAATCACACACACTTTGAAGAAAGGCTGTTCTCTTTTGAAGTGCAGGTTAAGCTCAGAAACACTTTGCAGCATTACAGCCATTTCCCAAGTCTGTTTTGGATATTTAAAAGAGAGCATCTTCTATACAACTATCTCAGAAGAGGAATCTTGAAAATGATTCCAAATTTATTACCCATCTTTATTTGCTTAAAGGAAGTTCAGTTAATGGACTCAGTTTGCTAAATTGTGGGCTATCTACAAAATTTCCTAAGAACTGAGGGCTGGCCTCATCATCACTTGACTCTCTGCAGAAGGGCCATGCAGGTTTTGGCATGAGGATGAGCCCCATGCCCTGTTTAGCACAGGATTAGACTGGAAATGAGCTTCTTCCCCAAACACAAATAGCTTGGAGAACTCACTAGCACAGAGTACAAGAGCTTGGGAAGACTCAGACCAGGATAACACAGTGGAAATCTGCACTCACTGGAATTTGTCTGAAAAACCTGGCAGTCCTCAGGATCACATCCTCCAGACACCTCGGTCCCCACCCACAGGTGTCTGTGCACATGCCACAATTTCATGTTGGATTCATTATACTTACAAAACCTGGACATTTGAGCAGACTTCTGTGCATTGAAACACACACACACACACACACACACAAACAAAAAAAAAAAAAAAAAAAAAAAAAAAAAAAAAAAAAAAAAAAAGCTGGGCGTTGTACAAGAGTGTACAACTCCCAGTTGTCCCTCAGTGTCTCTGAGCTGCTAAAATACAGTCATTACTTGTAAACAGCGAGTGTGCTTTTTATGGTTTCTAACCTGAAAACACACTTATCCTTTCAACACAGAACAAATAAAATCCTTCCCCTACTTTCCTCCAAAATAAATGTAAATCAAGCACTTTCTGAAAAGTCACAGAAATGTCAAACTGTGCAACTGCTCTGGACGGACTCACTGTCATGTTCAGTTTATTCAGGGAAAGATTAAATTGCAACAAAAAGCAGAAAACATTTAAGAATTTTGCACCATTTGGCGCACATACAAGCAAAGGAAAAGGCATGCCACACATCTGCTTCTTGTCATGATTCAAGCCAAAATGCATGTGACAATTGCTTTGCTTTTTATTACCACGCATTCCATAAAATTCCGAGCCTCTCCCTCCTATTATGGACATAGCGGTTTCCAATCTGTTCCTGGATGTGAAGCGTGGGCTAAAATTCCTGGTTAACCAACAATTACTTATGAGCTGTTAGGTAACAGGGAGGGTAGGGCTCCTCCAGAGAGCCTCATGGAAGGTCACAGCAATGCTGAGAGCCTGTGAAAGGGCTTGCACAAGGGTGGAGGGCACGAGGAACAAGCACAAGGAGCGTCTCCAGCTCGCGCCATTCCCCTCCCAGGCCATGTGTGTTTTGGGAGCTCTGATGGAGAAGGGTCTAAGTCCTTTGTGGGCGTTAGGGTTGGGTGGGCAAGGCACTGATGGTGCAGTTTGTTTTGTTTTATACTGCTGGGCTTCCATACTGAAGTTCCCAATGACCACATTTCCTGAGCTCACAAGGAACCCGAGGAAATGGAAAGGGTGAGGTCAGTGTGCTCTGCACTGCGCCTGATGCCTGCCCCTGGCTCCTCTGATGTCCCACCATAACTCATAATCCATAGCTGTGCATCAGATATTCCACCTAAAAGCCAAACCCAGAGAATCAGGGAAATATTTAGGTTGGAAAAGACCCTGAAGATCATCAAGCCGAGCCATTAATCTAAAACAAAGCCCCCACTGGAGCACGTCCCGGAGCATCACGTCTGCACTTTCTACCTGAGCTTTCACACTTCAGGGAGGATCCACAGAAAACAATCTGAGACCACACAGAGCCAGAGACTATTTACCAAGAAATCAGCATGGAAAGGGTGGAACTGGAAAAGGTGGGGCTGACTCTCAGTGCTGAGACAGTGAGGAGGCAATGGGTGCCCTCCTGTTGCCCATGGGCCTCTCCCCTCAGCACAGCTGAACCCTGAGAAACCACAGACACTGCACTGGATGATGAGAAACAGAATAAACTAGAAAAGCACTAGGTCCTGACCAATTTACCTCACAACAATTCGTTCTTATATAGAATCACAGAATGGGGTCAAAAGGAACCTTAAAGAACATCTAGCTCCAACCCCCCTGCCATTTCAAGCCTTTAACTGTTGAATTTTAAGAAAAGTAGATAAACAGTAAACTTTAGGTCATCCTTGACTATGGCCAAAAAGCAGACAAGCATTTATACAGTTTCCTTGACAAATTTTCTGTGACAAAAACCACAAAACCAAACTCCACAACCTTTCACCCTAAAGTGAATGGTATAAAAAATACGAGCTTGATATGACAGGAGAGGTTTTTCTGACTTCCCAAACATGTCCCAGAACACCCTGCCTGCCCCAGAAAAGTCCATACAATCAGGCTTTAAAGTTCTGATGTTCCTGAAGAAAAGCTACTTAAAATTCCTATTGAAAAATACTGCTCTTGATTTCAATCTTTGTGGCACCTGACCTCTGCTCAGCTGGGCTAATGAGGTCACCTTCCCAAACAAATAAATCAACATCTCTGTTCTGAAGTGAGCAGGGCAACATTGATTTACAGCTCTCGTTTTGGGCCATGGAAAATAATCTTTAGGCTGTGAGGGCTAAGCAATTCTTCCTGGTGAAATCTAGAAAGCAGTTCTAACATTATGTTACAAAGATTTATCCAACATTTCCGTTGCAGAGTAAGACTCCTGCTCTGCTTTCTAGTTCACAACTAATACAATCTTTTCAAACTCTGCTGAAATATATTTAAACCTGGTGACAGTATTCTAGCAGCAGATTGACAAAGTAATGCTTTGACATCTTTCAGAAAATTAGTGAATGCTAAATAATAAACCAGAAATCGTTTTAGTGTTTCTTGTTCTTAAAAGTTTTTGTTTCCCTACTTCACATTCACAAATGAAGCACATTTCCAGCATAAAAATCAGCAAAATGGAATTACTTAGGTCATGACATTTGTGCCTTCTTAAAACACATCCAATAAAGCCTGAATACCTCATTCTTTGGAACATTTTCTCCTGAAAGTTGTGGTTTGATGCTGTAAAGAATCATCTATTTCTGTTTTCCTTTCTCCTAACAGCTGAACCAAACACTGAAAACAAAACATCAAAACTTCAAAACCCAACAGAAGGCAATGCTTTCATTCAGCCTTTCTGAATTTGTGACCAGCTTGTGAGACTGAGAAGAACACTGTGCTGCTTCCTGACAGCCACAACAGGGCTTTGACTGATTCTGACTAGGGACAGGGCTCAGAACCTCCACCCTCAGCTCCTCTTCTCTCACACCAGCCTCACAGGAAGACCAATATCCAAATTCCCTTCCAGTGCAAAATACTTCTTCTGTTTTGTCTCTGGAACCTGTAACATTATCAATAGAGAATGCCAGAAATTTTAATTAAAGAGTGACTGGAAACAGTTTTTGGTTTGGAATTGAGTACTTGAATGCAGTTTGCAACCCAAGAGCCCTGTGCATGTGAGACTTCAGATAAAATGGACTGTAATGAAAAATTGTTCCCATTAAACTCCATCAACTAACTCATTTCTGGTAACTTAAGTCGACAGATTCTGTTGCTAGCAAATATCTGTGAAAACATCACCATCCTCTTAATGCCACTGACTCTTTGAAAGCACTATTCCATGAGATTTGCAAAACATCACAGATTAAACATAATGGTAATTAAACATAAATGGTTATTTGGATAATGTTTTTCTCTTTAGGTCACTCTTGAGTGGGCCTGCTACTGTGAGGCAATTTCCCTGAATGGAAATAGAGACTCTAAAATTGTGGCTTATAAACACCCCAGACCTTAGGAGGAGAAAAGGCAAACAATATAGAAAGAAAAATCATGAAGTAATTGCAGAGACCAAACATTTCTATCAGTATTTTTCTAACTTCTTTCTCCTTATTTTGCATTTTCCAGCAAAAGCAGGCTGGAAAATATAAATTGATGCCAAAGTTTACTGAAAGGGTACTTGATTCTGGTGCAAGTAGCCCTAAGATGTTGCTGACAATGACAATATTACCCAATATTGACAGTACATGTTGAAAGCATGTGTTCTCCACCAGACACAACTTTTGCCCAGACTGCAAGCAAAGAGCATATTGGATCCTGATGAAAGAAAGGAAATTAGGAAAAGAGGAAAAAGAAAAAGGAGACAAAGAAAATACGAAAGTGGTGTGGGTAAATGTTTTATCAAATAAGAAACTTTAAAAAAACCGGGTTTTTTTCTTAAACACACAACAGATTTGTAATTATATTAAGGCATAGTCTGACTATATGGCATGTGACAAAGATGCAGGTGTCAGGATAAAGGGCCACATTCAGTCAGGTTCCATGTTCTGAAAATCCTGCTGGAACTGCTGAGGAATATCAATTTCTGTGTTTGCTTACAAAGGTAACAACATAAAATGTGCCTTGCTCACCTGGAAGTCAGGGAGCCAATTTATGGAAGGCAAACAGTAATCTAGCTTTCAAAGAAAAATATCCAATACAGGTGGGGAAATGAGGAATTGGTTTTGTGTTTTGTTGAGAGGTTTTTAGGATTATTTGGGGCTTTGCTTCGTGAGTTTGGAGGGAGGTTTTCTTGTTTACTTTTAACTATTTCTTGTCTCTAACAGAACCAAAGGCAGGTACAAGCAGAAAAGGAATGGAGGGTTTTTTCTCTTTTCTTAACGTCTTAAAGTCCTCATGGTACCTTGTGTTTAAATACCCCCCTTCACACACAGCTAAAAAAGGCAGAAGTAAAGACAGACATCTGAGAGGAAGGCAATGCTTCAGTTACTCATTAGCCAGAACAGGGGACTTCTCTTCCCCTGTAGGAGCAGTCACAGGCAGGGTGGGATGGAGCCAGGGACAGAACTGAGCCTGGCCTCTCTTTCAGGGGAGGAGGCATTTTTGGCAGGCAGCACAGCCCAACTGCAGAGCTGCATCACCCCCTCCAAGTGTCTGATGCTCTCTGCTGACAGCACACAGAGACCACAGCCAACAGGCTCCTAAATCACTCGCCTCAGATAAGCAGCTAAAATTAGCAAAGGGGAATTGAGGCAACAGCCAGGACAGAAGAAGGAGGCTACAGTCCTTCAGAGAGGAAATCTGGCTCTGCATGGCACAGAACGATGGCAGACATGCCTTCCTGGCTGCTGAAATATTCCAGGCCAACCGAGTCTTAAATCCCCTCACAAGAAGGGAACAAACACATTTGATAGTTACATCCATTCCGTTGACGGCTACTGGAAGAAACCTGTGTTGAAGGAACCAAGGGCATGGGCACACAGATCAAGAGTTAATATCTCCAGTGTGCCAAATCCTGCTCTGACAGCTGTGCACAGGAAACAGCAAGGCCATCAACACCCACCCACACGGCAGGAGCGACCTGCCAAGGGGATTGATTATGTTCTGGCCATGGACAATGGGGCATGGAGCACGAGTCCTAAATGAAAGTAAGTGCTTGGGTGAGGATGAACACAGGCAGAGGATGGGGCCAACGAGGCCGAGCTGCTCCAGAAGCACTGCAGCTCTACCAGGGCGAGGCTCACCAGGGAAGGTGATGCCTTGGGGTGGCTCCCTAGAACAGAGGCTGGACAAAGTTAAGAGAATAAAGTGGGTGTTTATTAAAGGCCTTCAATAGAGACACCTTGGGCAGTCAGAGCCTCCCAGAGGCTACACCCAAGGTGGGCAATGGTCACGAGTTTCTCAGACAATTTTAAGTTTGATCCATTTACATATCAGGGGTTAATTCTCCAATTACAGCTTCAGGCAATGAAGTCATTTACCCCCCAGTTTGCTCCTCCATGATTCACTTTTGTTTCTACTTTCCAGGGCCTGAGGCTGTAGGGTGTCCTTGGTTCTCAGGCCTGGAAGGATTGTTTTGTCTGACCAAAACATGAAGAGAGCTCACTAACACTCTATAAGGAGTTCAGAGTTATACACTCATGCAGTACGAGATTTGAAAATTTTAAAAACTAAAACTTAAGGCATCAAAGGTGTGACTGGGATGGCTGGGAGAGGCTCTGAGGAGAGACTGCCCTCTGCTTCCCAGCAGGACCAGAAAAGTGGGGTCATGGTGCTGCTCCTCCCCACAGCAAGGAGCTGAGCTGGGGGAGGCTGCAAATCCTGGGATTCCCAGCTCCTCTGACTCCCCAGGAGCCTGAGCAGCCCCACTCTGGAGGGGTCACTGGGTGGCAGCTTCTACACCCACCACATTCAATCTGCCGTTTCCCTTTAGGTTGGCACATTCCACAGAAATTCTCACTAGGAGCAAAGAAATGTGTCAGCCTTTCCCACGAGCTCTCACTTCCCTCCTGAACTACAAGAACAGTTATTTTTCTTTTGGATCTGGCATATCATTACTGCCTAATATAATGCAGAAAAAATTTTTGATAAAATACGACTTGGCCTGAAGCATACCTTTATTAAAAAGCTTAACTCTACTATATGCACAAGCATTAATAAAACACCAGATTATAATTAAAAAGAAAATATCCAAGTTTTTCATTGTTCTTAAAATTCCCACACACTTTTGTTGTTTTGTTTGGTTTGATTTGTTGGGGGGTTTGTTTGTTTGTTGGCCTAGTTATTTTTAAACAAATAAAGTTGGTCAAAACTAAGATATTTTCCACCACTGCCTTCTCATAGTGACAGCTAACATTTTCCATTAGCATATGTACATGTCTTGTCTGAGCTAAAGTTATAACCGGAAAAATGAACAAAGCTTCTATTTGTCAACTCGTAAGTTAAAGAAATGCCAAACACTGCTTTGTCTGAGGATCTTTTAGGCCTCCTCTGCTCTGGGAAATCTTCACTTCTGGTCTGTTGGGAAGATGGGAACTCGAGTTCATTTGATCCCTTTCCAGACAGAGTGTCCAATAAATGCTATCAGCCCAAATCTAATGGAAACAATCTCACAAAAAGATCTGTAGCTCATTTTGACAATTCATATCAGGAATTCTTTTTATGCCACAGAAATGACCATTTCTTTTGATTTTTTTCCCCCCTCAAAGCAGATTTTTGATCTTATTAAAAATCTAATGTTGGTTGTTCACTGACAGCAGCCTTCTTCCAGTGCAGTCTCAATCCAAGAGAAGTGTTAGCATGGATTAAAAGCATATGGTGGACCAGGAATTTCTGTATGCTCTACCTTAGGCCAGCCACTACACTGCTCTGAGTAACACACTGCACTTAATTAGAACTGAACCAAGACTATTTGGTTGTACTTCAAAGAACATCTCTAAGGTAAACAGAACAATCTCCCATTTTCCTGAGAAACTGATATTCCCAGAAGTGAAGTGACTGGCCCAAGGCTACAACCCCTCACTGCCAAACCCAGGGTTAGCATCAGCCCTTCCTGCCAGAGAAAATGCTCAGCATTGTATTTCTTTGAAAGCTCGAGGTTCATTCTTCATAAAAAAGGGATGAAATATAATTACTTATCTCTGAGGACTCCTGTGGTCTATAAATAACATCTAAGTCAGAGCAAGCCTTGTCAGGGGTGGCAGCACTCTCTCTGCAATGGCAGCTGTGTAAAACACCAGCTTTTGTGGGCAAGGATGCTTTCAGCTGAATACCATTTCACCTCACACACCAACTCCTTGCCAATGCTGTCAGATTACACATTTTGGGAAATTTGATGCAATTTGCAGTATTTTGCCTACTCTTTTAGACTAAAAATATGCTTTACCCATAAATGTGTGTCCAACTAATATAGAAAAAAGAGCTACTTTCCACTGCTGAAAGATTCCCAAATGGACAGACTCATTCTAGGGGGTTGGTGTGAGACCCTCCACTCTCATTTCTCTCTAGCTTCTTGGCAGCCACAACCCCAACTTAATCAAGCTTGCAGAAGATTGCAGAGGCAATACTTTCTGCTCACTCACACTGCACAGGATCATATTGAAATGACAGGAAAAAATCCTCAGTTTCTTTCTGTCAGCTGCACTATGGAAAAAAACAATACACTGACAGAGACAACAAGGAAAATCATGAAAGGAGAGTGAGGACACTTCTAAACACTGATGTTTCTTCTGAGGAAATTTTTTCTCCTAAAAAATGTAATAAAATACTGCTTCAAATATTTCCTCTCATAAATTTCTTCCATTTCAGAACTGAGTTTTAATCTTTTAATCTGTATGTTTACAAGTGTAGTGTGCCCCACAGGTGCTAATAGAAATTAAAAGTAATAGAAGGCCTTGTTAATCTGTTCTCAGACTGACACAAGGGAAGCAAAAGACAGCAGCACTCACCTCTCTGTGCTGTTCTTGTATTACAGCCATGCCCAGTATCCCAAGCCTTTCCAGAAGCTCTCTCAGAAGTTTTTCTAATTACTCCATGCTGGCTCCCCTCCAGCTAGCAGAGCAGCAAAGGAGCAGCAAGGTGAAAATCACTCAACTGCATCCCAGCTGGAAACCTGAACACCCCATCTTTTGCTAAGCCTGCTCTGCTGTGCAGCAATTCCAACAATATAATGACCTATTTTCTTGTGTGTTGACACAAAAGGTATTTTCAGACATAGTGTGAAGTGTTACAAAGAGGCATAAACTTCTTCAGAACAATCATAGGCTAGAACATTGACAGTGAGGATGTTTTATTAAATATCACGTAAGCTCAGATGCAGTCCCAGATCCTAGAGAGAGTGTGAGGAAATCCAAGTTCTGCCACCACTTCCTAAAACTATTTTATTTACTTAAATTCCATACCCTTAATAGAGAAGTAAGTGGTTTTATACACAAAAAAAATATTGTGAATTTCACAAGGATGCAATAATATAACAGCAAAGGCATCTGAAAAAGTTTAAGTTAAAGCCACATGAATCAACTTTGAAACTAGAAATCACAACCAGAGCCAACAACAGCATTCTAAGCAGCTGCATGAGCATTCCAGTGTGGAAGTGGGGATTTTTAGATAATGCTCCCCCATAAGTGTTACTGCCAATTCTAGCAGCAGCAATGCATCACTTCTGCAATGAGCAGATATTGTCAAGAGATCATGGCTGTCCTGATAAAGCACAGCACAAACATGTACTGGGGAAAAAAAAAAATCCTGCAGGTCAAGCTTTGGAGATGAGAGACAGATACGAGAATTACATTATCTCACTAAGATGACAGTAAGGTCGTAGAGAAATCAGGAACACAAAATAAATCTTTTCACTTCCAGATGGCCCACCAGTGACAGGACAGAAGCATGAAGACCATTTTCAGTAGAAGACATCCTATGAATCACACTAGACTGGAATTCATTCCCTCTGACTCCCTTATTGCTTCAAGTGCCCTAAAGCTGGGACCACGGACAGCAGAACCAGCCATCCCATCACCTTCTTTTTGCTGTTTGCTCCTTTTCTGTGGAGAAGCTGCATTAGCTGCACATCTTTTCTGCAATGCAAACACTTCAGTGCCATTCTCTGGACTCTGGTTTGGGTCAGGAGCCTGCCTGGTACAGAATGCTCTGTGCCTCAGTGTCTGATGAATATTGGAGCTTATCCATAACATCTGCACAAAGTATCTCTCACTGCTGTCACACTCTGAAAGGTGCCAAAAACTTATGGATTGTGATCCATCCAGCCCCAGCACAAAGGCACTAAACAGAGTGTGACACTAAAGGCACTGAACAGAAAAATCTCTGCTTTTCCCTCCCACGATTCATCCTTCCCGTGACACGTGGCTTTCCTTTTAGAACACTTACTGCTATTTTCACCAGGATCTCTGTTAGCAGAAGAGAAGCAGCATCACTTTTTGGAACAATGCCAAATAACCACCCTGCAGACACTGCTTCATGCTCACTCCATTCAGCTGAGCTGCTTGCAGTAGTATGAGCAAATCCTACAAGCAAAAAGGTGGCACAAAACATAAACAAATGGTCTGTGCCTAATGGTGATGTATTTATGGTAAGCGCCTCAAATTCATCATCCACCTGTTCAACAGGCCATGAGAAGAGATTTATGTACAAATAGCCATAACTTCCAGCAGTGGGATGTAGAAAGACTATCCCCCTTTGCTGGGAAATCTGATCTTTACCAGAACATATTGCAGGAACGAATGCAGTTCAGATAAATTCAGTGGTCTATGATTTTTGTGTTTGTTGTGTTCCTACATGTTTTGAGTTTTTTCTTTCAGTTTGATACAAGCAGCACAGTATAAATGTAACTGGCAGAATGTGTCATCCCATGTTTTCCTTTCCATTCAGCTGACATGCTAATTTTGTGTAACACAAAAAATGAACAGTGCTTTCCAGATGTATAAAATTGGGTTTTAACGACCAAGTAAGGCAGGATTTTTAAATTTTTTTTTTCTTTATGGGATCACAGTTTCCTCAATTAAATTTTAAGAGAATTCAGCTTTGGAAACATTGAATGCTGTGTTTTACAGTTCTCTGAGGGGGAAAAAAAAAGTGAGGTGGGAGGATGTATGCCTATTTTCAAAGAACAGAGTTAACAAAGCATTACTTTAATTCAGTGATTTTCAAGTTGGTTGTTCATGTCTGGTTAAATGCCTGTGGGTAAATGTGCTGAGGTCTGTAATACATTCCAAATGGTCACTGCTGTTATGATACTCTCACAATAACTGCACTACAAGACAGATTAAGTCAATCTCTAGGAGTTGTAGAAAGGAAATATTTTTCCCTTTTCTGGCTAAGACACAATTTTTCAAGTTACAACCCCACCTAACAGCTCAAAGCACGGTGGCAGACTCTGTACTGAGGGGGCTCTGCCACACAGACCCCAAAAGCTCTGCCAGAGGTCAGAGTCCAGCAAGCCTGAACTGCACAGGGGAATAAAGGGGTTGAGCTTATCCTACAAGCAGCACAGTTGGGTTTTCTACCAGCTGTAGTAAGAACCATCATTTTAAGGGAAGAACTTGCTGATTTTGCCAAAGACAGAACTACTGACCAAGGGAGGTGCACCTGTGTTTATGTGTCTGTCCACAAAGAGAGAGGAAATCCCAATCGATACACCGGCAAGTAAACTACAAAAACGAAGACAACCAAGCTGTCAACACAGAATTTCTTGCAGAATGGAAGGAAACAGAACTGCTCAAAGAATTGAAAGCATGAGAAGCCACTTGTTTGCTGCTTTTCTGGCTTTTTGTTAAATCAGCTGTGAAAACCATGCATGTAAGTGTTTGAGTAAAGAAGTAATTTCTTCAGTTACCTGTCCCCAGTGAGCAGAGTCATCAGTTCAGACCTGGGACACTGACACCGTTTTGTAACCATAGAAAACAGCAAAACTTCCTCAGGTGAGACCATCTTTAAATTGACCAATTTCATAATTAATCATTCTTGCAAAAGAACATGGCAGAAATATGACACTGAGACAGACTCTGACCTCCTCTTCAGAACCAGCTCAAGACCATGTTCAGATTTAAGCTCCACTGAAATAACAGACTGTATCAATAATACAAATTTATTCAGTGTGTGGACAATCACAGCAGTCCTAGAAGAACGATGGGGAGGATTTCATGATATTGAGTGACTGGGCAAAAAAACTAATGGAATAAACTGGACATCACCAGATGTAGCCAGAGAAAAGCTGCCCTAAATACCAGCACATTGGGGGGGCACACAGTTGGCCATCTCTACTCAGGACAGAGCAGAGGATTGGGAACACCGGCTCACTGTTCAGCCACTGTCAGAAACAACAAACATGATTTATTCTTAAATTTTCTTCCTCAGATTTCTTACTCCCTTATATATATATTTTTTTTAATTTTATTTTTTTTTACCACTACAAAGCCATAGTAAGCCTGTGTCTTGGACACTCCATGGAATTCTAGTAATCCCACCACAAAGAAGACACTGCTAGAGTACAGAGAGGTATAAAAATGACAATAAACAGGCTAAACATATTAAGGTTCTTTAATGTGGGAACTAGATAGCTGTGAGTGGTATGATTAAAGTCAATAAAATCCATGAATGGCCAGTAAAAGGCGGAAATTTGCTTTTTACACAGTCTCAGGGTGATTGTGGAGGAACAGGACATTAAATTAAGCTATCAGATAGCAGGGTTAAAACAGGAATATACTTGGTTATATCACATATATTGGCACCACTGCCACCATGCAGAGACCAAGAGAGTGAGTAACTCCTAACTCACACACACGTACTGCAGGCTGCTGTGAGCTCACACCCAGAGCCTCAGACACAGCTCAGCCAGGAGTGCTGCAGTGGAAACAATCCTCTCATCCCAGCAGCATCAGGAACAGCACTGTGCCTGCACATGGAAGCACACAGCACTCCTGCTCCAGCCCTGCCAAGGCTGACAGTGTCAGCCCTCCCCACAGAGAGCTGCAGGCTCTGGCAGCCACTGAAAGGGAAAAGATGAACTCTGAACAGCAGCACTTAAACTTGCTCACAGAAATATGTTTCACCCATAATTGCATTGGGTTTGTCTTTTTTGCAGCACTTCAAACCTTCAATAGCAATTCCAGTGGCTACAATGAAGTAACAGCTGGGGTGGGTTTTTTTCAGTGATGTTTCTACTTTTCTACTAGAAGTCTGACTTTAGGCTCAAAAGCTTCTTCCTAAGGATAAAGCCCCAGAGACAGAGAGGGTCAGTGCAAGTCAAACATCCCAAGAGTTGTTCTCTCCCAGATCAGGGTCACTGCAGATGGCACAAAGCTCCTGTGCAGTATCAAATACTCACTAAATACAGGCAGGCATTAGAACACACAGGACTGGTGTTTGTGTCTGCTAAAAACAGTGCTGTTTTCTACTGCCTGCAACTACAACCCTGAATCCAGCAGTGTTTAACAGACCTGCACCCACATGCTGTGTCTGCACTTGTTACATCTACCAGTGTAACTCCCCGTACTTTATCTTCTTAGAGAGACTAGAAGAAGAAAAGGACAAGCAGAGTGTTACAATTTCTATTGTGCTTTAGGCAACTCTTGAATTTGAATTAGTAATTACAAGATTAAGATGATGTACCATAAAACCCAAGAGAATAAATCTATAAATAGATTACAAGGCTGACTTTCAAAAGGATTTTAAGTATCCTCTCATAATTGGTCCACCCAGTGTTACTGAAACATTCAACCAATTTTCAGATCGTGTTATATCTAAAATATATACCACACAGTACCCATGTCAAGTTTTCCATTTAAAAAAAAATTTTTCCTTTTTAAAATTACACCTTTAACCCTAATGATTATCAAAACCTCATCTACCTGAAAACAGCCTAAAGATTTGTATCTCCCTTTCCAGCCTGACTAAGCAGTGCAATTCACCTTTTGACAACAGCAGATCAATTAGGAGGCATCAATTCCAAGACTTTATCAGCTTAAGGCCCCTGCATGCCCAGCCCTGCAATCTGCCCTGCCAGGAATGTCTCATGGAGAAAAGGCAGAGGTGGAAACACCCACAGGGACCCACAACAGCAAAGGGATTTCCCTTTCCCTCCTTTCCCAACCCAGCACAACAAACACAGGGTGCAGCTTGTTCTCAAATCATGCCCTGCAATTACAACACAACCAAGGGGTGTTTTCTTCCCTGACTGATCACTCCTCCTGCTTGTTTTTGCTCCTTTCATTTAAACTGTATTAATAATCCCCTTTTTCTGCATGAGATAGAACAGCTATTTCCTTCTAGGAAAAACATCCAGTGAAGACAAGCACAATACAGTCTTTCCTGATACTAATTTCCCACTTCTGTCATAACCCTGGCAGGAGCCATCCCAAGCAGTGAGATTCACCTGAGAGCTGCCAGGTGGCAAAGCCCTGTCATTGCAAACACACCTGTGCTGCTCCAAGGAATTTACTGAAGTGCAGATTTCCAGCTTACTTAGTTACTGCAAACTATCATGTCTCCTTCTTCCCTTTTGTCAATATTCTGTTGAAATTCCTTCTAAATTCAAATTTCTTTACCTGTTTGGGTTTCAATTTACACAACAATAACTCATTTACTATGAAATAACAAGACAAGTTGTTTTGGGGGTTTTTTCCCAGGGGAACTAATGTTGAGCAATGTGAAACCATGGTAACTGTCAACTTCCACAAGGTTATGCTGTAAAAGAAAATGAATTGGTGCAACCATCTCTAAAACATTACTGTGGGTTATCACACCACAGTAAATCTGACAAACCCACACTTCATCCTATAACCAGATTTTCATTTCAATAAGGGAAACCATTGATCATTTTAACAAGCTATTTGTGATCTATAGTCAGCAGTTCCCATAGGAAGTAAACCTGTGCTAAGGGAAAGAGGGGGAAGAGGATTTTTTTCAATGGTTTCTCTTCCCTCAGCACAGGGCAGCAAGGGGTGAGACTTAGGGGCCCTTGCTGGGAGAGGAAAAACTAGATAGGAACAACTACAGATATCTTGCAGCACAAGAATCTACAGGAATGTTAAGCTTTATTGTCCTTTGAGTAAGGGAAAAATAAAAGACTCTGAGGGCCAATTAACCACACGGAGCAGCTGAAGTCAGTAATAAACAGAGAAAAACCTGAGCACAGTAGAGCTGGGGATAAAAGGCTTCCAATGATAATTTCTTGGTTATCAGACCTCATACAAGACTCTACAGCAATGGCCAGTGACATCCTGGTGGGTTTTGCCTGACATTCCTCCTTCTTTTCCAGGATCTGCATGTGAAACGAGGAGAGTGGATGAGATCAGGACTTCAGTCCCACCAGAGTAACTCAGAAATCTCTGCTCTCCTACATCAAGGCTCTTCCAGATGACAGCACTCCTGCTAGGGCACAGGATCGAAACTGAGCTCCTGAGCCCCAAGGTCTAGGCTTTAGTCATGCTTAAAACGGTTCATATTAAAACAATATGGGTTAGTTACTGCTCTTAATAAACTGTTCCAGCAGTTGGGTTCTGACATCTTACTCCCAGACTGAATTTCCCACTCTGCACTTAACACCCACTTACATGCCTTTGCCAACAATCTTTTACACTTAAGTAACTCCTCTCCCTGTAAGGTGAGGCCTTCAGAGAGAGCATCCAGAGCCCTCACTCTGTTCAGCTGCCCAAGCCGTGTTCCTCAGCCTGAGTTCAGCCAGAGCTGATCTCCTCACTGTCCCACTCACTCAGTTCCACCCTGGGCCCATCAAAGCTCTCTGCACTCTTTTCTCTCGCACAGAGGAGCATCACCAACTTTACCCACACATCCCCAAGCTTCACTACAGGTGACTGGAGCTCTAATGTGCAGTGCTTTCCTCCCAGCTCTGCAATTCCCACTTCCCTGGGCAGTGCCTGCTGCTCTGCATTGCTTTTTCTTTGTTTTCTCTACCTCCATGAACACTTGGAGCCTTCAGGGCCCTCCCTGCTTTGTTCCCAGTTCCTTTGCTTGCCACTGACCATACCCATGTCCCTAGCTGGGTTCAGCACTGTGTCCCCATTAATTACAGCACTTCTTAATTTCTGCACTCATCAGCCTCAGGACCAGGCAGTGGATTCACACATGCTCCTGCATGTGTGCTAATAAATTAGACTCAGGCATTTTTTTACTACAGATGATCATGAATGATGTTTGAATTCCATTATTAAGATAGTTTTTTTACCTCATGTGCCAGCCCTGACACTTTCAGTTTGTCCCATCAGAAAAAAAGGAGTGATTTTTAAAAAGAGGAAACCAGCAGTAATGACACATCATTGATCCACCAAGAGAGTTAGGGGCTTTTTGTTTGATTTCTTCTGGTTTTATGCACCCGAGTTATCTCTAGAGAGAGATCCCACAGCATTTTCATCATATTTCAGCAACAAATGCAGCAGCAAGAAAGCACAGACTGAGGTGGCTCTAAACCCCAACGCTGGTTAAAAACACAACAGTAAACACTGTTGATGACACAGCCTTTTAAGATCAGACCTTCAGAAACGAGCCCTCTGGTCAGACATGTCCTTTCACCCAAAAGATGATCATTCTAGCCCCAATGAGAACACAATCTCTGGCCTCACCTGTTGTCTAAACCACAAATTTTTGGAGCTCTGCTACTAACCTGCACAATCCTGGCCCAAGATTTGGAAAAGGTTCTAAGCAATTCAACTCCATTCCCATAAACTGCAGGAAACACCAAGTTACTGCTGTTTAAAATAAATTTAACCTTCCCCAAAGCTCACAACTGGAGTAAGCAGAGCTCCAGACAAGAACTGTCACACAAGAGGCATTCACAAGCACACTGCTGAATTGTTCAGATAATTACAGCAGACTCAAAACTTTCCTAGAAACTTTGTTCTGTCCTGTGTGTGTGCTAGGAGGGCTGAGAAAGTGAAGACACATCTCATTATTCTTTCCAGCTATCATTCCAGAGGTATAATTTGATCTAAAAAGCACCCATGCTGCTTTTTTTCTGAGCTTCTCTTGCTTGTGAACAGAGGCAGGAAAATCAGAAACTGCCATTATAAGATGACACAAAGTCAAACCAGAATTCTGCAAAGATTAAGAACTCTGACTCCAAGGTTTATGAAGAATGAATTTCAAAGAAAAATCTTCGATTGTTCATTTTTTTTTTTTCAATTAGACACTGGAAAATAAGCTAAAATAAAAATTTAGAGTCTTAGTTTAATTTCTGAACCTCCTCTTGCTTAGTTAATAAAATGAAGCAGCCTATGGCATTAGTTTGTGGTGAAGTACAAATTTTTGAATACCTGGTAGAAAGGAAACTAAAACAACACCAGTCAAAACAGCTACTACATAACAGCAATCATGTACTGAAAAGAATTCCATTTTCTGCTGGAATGAGATGCTGCAGTTCCACTGACACAGAAGCTGCAGCAGCTGAAGTGACAGAGACTATAATGGACAGTGGCCCCCAAAAACTCCAGCGAAGGAACACTGGAACAACCTTCCCCAAAATCTGTGTGATTTACACCAGATCAAGCTTGGGTTGAAATCTCACTGCTGCTTAACAGATCTTACTGCAAAAAAAGGTGATGGAAGTAAGTTCTAAGGATTTCTTTTTTTTACAAACTGAATATCTGCAATGAGAGGGTGTCCAATAACCATGTATATCTTGTTTTTCCATGGCCCCGTTGATAAATTAAGGTATGTTTAGTGTGTGATCACCTAAAAAAACCCACTTTAATAATCTTAAAGGTTCACCTAGATTATGGAAATAAAGAAGCCTCACTCTTCTTACAACCAGTGACCTGAACTACTGGAGATGTTTTATGAATGGACAGCTAACATAATCCAGCACTGCTGACACACACACACTGCTACTTTGGGAACAACTCAGACTTAATAGCTATTAACCCTGCCACACAGAAAAGCTGAGAAAAGAATTATTAATACAATGTGAGCATCTTGATTAATTAAAAAGCTCTGGTTTACACACAGAATTTTCTGCAAATACTTAGAAACCACACACACACAAGTTGTCATACAAACTGAATACAATTTTATTTTTAAGCTGGATCAAGTTCTATTACCTAACACAGACCCTTATATAGAGAACTTCTATTAACTCTAAATAATTCTCATCAGCCTGTGAAGATGCAAATCAAAAACCCCTTTCCTATTAAAAAGGAACTTCATTATGTTCTAAGTCTGCTTGCAATCAGCAGTTCTTTGCAGGCAATAAGATGGTTTAGGTCCTTTGCCAAATCTCAGTGTGTGGTCATTCCATAAAATTGACTAAATAAATGCACTTGGAATTCTCCAGATAGTAAATTTTCCAAAGAACTTGCCTGATTCATATATATTTAATATATATGTAGAAAAATGCACATTACATCAGTTTCTATTTTTCTTAGTTTTTACATCTATTCAACTTAATTCAGTTCACATTTAGCTTTTAGGTATGCCAGCATCAGCTGTGCTCAGTGTTAACTCCAGCACAAGTTACGAAAGGCTGTAAAACATTAAACTCATTGCTTCATTGGATGGAACACCCAGCAACACCTGCACTCCAAAGGTGTGAGGAGAGCTTTAATGCTCACCTGCCATTACCACCTCCATTATCTCACAGCTGCAGAATGCTCCTCACAGGGCAATGGCAGTGGAGAAACCCAAATGTTTGCCTGTTCGTGCACTCAATTTCTTGTGAAAGACAACTTCTCCCAGGCTGCACCACGGGCAGCTCCAGCAGCAGTTCCCAGAGTTTTTCAGCACTTCAGCAGCTGCAGTTTCCTTCCCATCAGTCCTGGTTGGGCTGAGCCATGGAAGTGACACCACAGCCACCAGCTGCCCCAGGGGAACAAACGGGATGCTAACAGGGAAAGCTGCGAGGGAGGACACTTGGGAGGGGCTGGAAAAGTTTGCCAAGCGTTCTGTCTATCAGCAAAGGACCAGGAACTAAAATTTCACACCCCAAGCCCTCTGGTGGCAGTGGAAGAGGATCTGATTTAGCAGCCCTCCACTTGCAGAGGAAGCACCTCTGCCCCAGGAAGAAAATTCAGGTATAAACATATCCATCCTCACTTTGTTTTCTACTTTTTTTTCCATAATGCTTCTACCTTCTCCATGGTTTTGTTTTAAATTCCCTTTGGTGACCTGTGCAATTAATCCCATGACAGCTGACACATTCTGGGCCCACGAGCAGAGAGCTGATGGACATCACTTGTGATGTGGCTCCCACTCCGAGCAACACGATCCACTGGGGCTGAGAGAAGCTCAGCATCATTTTCTCTGAACTTTGGGGCAGAGCCATGGAAAAAACCCACAGTAGCTCTCCATCCAGCCCAGTCTATCTGACCACACATTCTGATGAAAACTCTCATGGGCAGTTACCCAAATATGCTTTAAAATTAAAAGGACTGAATGTTAGATGATACTCAATTTTTTGCTGCATTACTCAGTGAGTAACACAGAGCTAAGCCAAGACAACAGAGAAGGAATCAGCAAAGGGTTTTGTAGAAGACGTTTAGTCTGTAGCACTTCACTTGGAATTTCAGAGCATACTATTGTATTTTGAAATCTATTGAAAAGGCTTTCTAGACAGAATTCATTGCTAATAAAAGGATAACAAAGAAACTCAAAAGAATTCATTATTAAATGGATCTCCAAGAATTAAAATGAAAAGGATTAAAACACACCAACAGCCCAATATAGTTCTTAATCAAACCTGAATTCTCAATTGTAAGAGTCTAGTTATTGAATGTAAAAAAAACCCCCAAAAATAAAACAACCAAAAAAAAACCACACCTCACTTGAGTAGTTCTTCACCTTCAGGAAGAAAAGTAGAAACCAGAATCAGCCAGAAAGTATTTTTCCTGTGGTTCTGATCAACAAAAGCTACATTAGTTCCACATAGCTGAAATTAGTACAGCAGGAAGTTTTAAACACTTACTTCCATCAGAGAACTCTGCTTTTTTATATCCACAACTCCTGTGCTGGTGCTGAGGAGGCAGCACTGGCCAGTGGGTGCCAGGCAGGGACACCTGGAACTCCCCAGCACATTTTGAACTCACCCGGCACAGACATTGTTCCCTGGAGCCTTCCTCTCAGGAATGCTCAGCTGGAAGGGCTTCAGGAGGAGAGGGGCTGGCACCAACAGGAACACGATGGTTTCTCCCAGGAATGTGGAGTTTTCACTTGCAACACACCCTGGTCTGCTCCTGACAGATGTTCAGGGCATGATGGGAGGTAATTCCCTTCCCCAAAGCAATCACAATTTTTGAGGAGTCACCCAAAACTGAAATAGAACTTACAAATCAGACTTAGAAAGATGAGTCTTTGCAAAGACTTTCATTGACAGAAGAATTCATCCCTCCAGGCACAAGAGCACTTTGCTGTTCCTGTAGCATGGACTGTTGCCACTCAACCTTTCAGGAGGACTGTGCTTCTGGAAATACCATGCTAGGAAGCAAGCACCCCCAGGCATTCTGTCCCCTAAAAAGGTCTGCTTTTCTCCAACTCTGCCTGTCTGGCACCAAAGACAGCAGTTACACAGTTACAGCTTTGCAGAGTCCCAGCAGATCTCATGTACTTTGCAGAAAGAATAGAATTCAACTTCTTAACCCCAAAACATCAGTGACAGGACATCAGTGCCATTTCACAGCAATGTTATTTCAGGCTATCCAACCCTGCTTTCAGGCTCCCAGCTCCTGACTCCTGGCTGCCAGTTCCGAGCTCAGGGCTTTTGGAGCATCAAGATTCTGGTACGTGCCCTGTGTTTGCTGCAGATGTGGGGCCAGCTCCAGCTCCTTTTTGCACATTTGAGCCATGTTCCCAAGAACATTATGGAGTGAAACACAGCCTAACAAACTCTTGGAGGGATTGCTGGAGCTGAGCCTCACACCCAAACCATGGAGATGTTCTGACAGGCTGCTAGGCAGAGTCACACTTCAGCACAGCAGAGGACTTGCTGTTTCCCATGACCTTCACTCTTAATTTGCCATACAATCCTCTGATTTACAACTTTCCTTTTTATTGTCCTTTCCCTGTGATTAAGTTCTCCCTGAAGAGCAAGGTTTGTAATACCCACTCAAACGTCTTGGGTGAGCTGACACCACACAGCAAAGACCTCAATCCTTGCTCCTTCCAGTCCAGCTGCAAATAAACTCACCCAGCCTCTGCCTTCAATAAAAGCAGACAAGGTGTCAGAGTATCCTATGGGGAGCCAGCCATGCCAGGGAAACAGATGTGCCTGAACAGAACTGAACTTTTGTAAAACTATCCCTTCCATGGTAACACTACACAGAAATGTCCATTCTTCTCAGTTTAGTTCTCTCCCCTTATTCTGATGAAAACTCTCATGGGCAGTTACCCAAATATGCTTTAAAATTAAAAGGACTGAATGTTAGATGATACTCAGCTTTTTGCTGCATTACCCTGTGAATAACACAGAGCTAAGCCAAGGCAACAGACAAGGAATCAGCAGAGGGTTTTGTAGGAGACATTTAGTCCGTAGCACTTCACTTGGAATTTTAGAGCATACTAATAATGTATTTTGAAATCTACTGAAAAAGCTTTCTGGACAGAAAGCCCTTCTATGTTCCCAGGTAGTGCAGCCACCCAAGCCTTCCCACAGGGCAGCCTGTCCCCAAGGGATGTGGCTACAAGAAACCATCAATGATCATGGATCAAATCTGTCTCTGATTTAAAATGGCACAGCTCTATTCAAGTTTAAATAGCTTAAATGATGCCAGTTCTGTATTCCAGATATTGCAAATACACCTAAAGAGAAGCTGTGATTGGAGCACCAGTAGATTCCAGCTGTTACTGTTTTTTTTTTTTTTTTAACTTTTGAGTCTGTTAGAGGTTTTGGTGGCAGTTCTTTTCCTGCACATTGGTAGAAGGTTGAAGAGATATGAAAAATACTGCAGTAACCATGGCAGTGTGCTACATCCCACTAACTGTGCTCCAGCGTCCTGCCTCTGCAAAAACAGAAAATAAAACTGCACTTGGTTTTGGTTTGGCCCCAGGTGCTTTTGCAGCAGTGTATCCCTTTCTGTCTTGCTTTAGCCAAAGCTTTTTCCAATTAGCTAATGAAGACTCTGCTATCACGAACCAACCACAGATATTCAAGATACTGCAAGGTCTGCTGCTTTTCCTTAGTGGAATTCAATCTCCTGAGGCATACTCAAAGTCCCAATACATACACTGAATTTCTTCAGTACTTCAGGGATAACATTTAAAATGCATTTCCTCAGAATAAGCCTGCTGATCCTGAGTCTCGAAACTCAAGTCCATCTCTATGTTCCTGAAGTAAACCAGGTGAAAGTCTGTTTTTAGACAAGGAGTTTGCCAAGGTTAGAGGTTAACACTGAACATTGTATTTTTGAAGTTAACTTACAGTGTTTGTCCTAAGCAGTTTAGTACAAGGAACTTGAAAGGACCTCCACAGCTGGGCAAGGAATATATAACTTGCTTTAAATTTCTGTATGTAGAAATACTTTATTTATTAAAACCAGAAGTGATGATTTGCCTTTTTTACATTAAGTTTCCACAAACATATTGTTCAAATCATACCCCAAATTCTTCGGTGGAAATAAACTGCCAAGTCCTGGGTATGAACAGAAATAATAACTGAATATTTATAGATAAATATTACCAGTGTTTATAAATAACTTAATTATTATCTGGACAATGACCCTGGGAAAACTATGAGGTCACAATCCAGACCACTGCCACATTACATGATTCACTACAGAACTAATTTGGCCAAGGGTGAATCCATGAGCTGAAAGGCAAAGTTAACTCCTCTGTTCAGTCAAGAGTTTTAAAAATTCACTATCAACTTCTCATTTTTTATTTAAAATATGCTTTGAAATTGCGTTATTGCAATAAGTAAGAAATCACAAGTGAGTCAGAGACGGGCCTTTATCACCAGCTCTGTTTCCTCAGGTCGTGAAGTTCATCAGAGCCTCCTAAACTATCTGCAATATTGGACCAATTTTCATTAAAAAAAGGTATCTGATTTTTTCATATTTATCAAACATGCACTTCAATGTTTAATTGAATTTGTTCTAATTAAAGGATAGCGTTCATATCAGAAGAGTTTACAAAGCAATAAACTCTTCTACAGATAATTACTTGACAACATTCTGCTCCAAGAATGAAGTAAATTTACCAACAATCTACAGAATTTTTTCATATTCAGGAAAGCTCATGTGGTGCCTTTTGGCCTAGAAAATAGGATAGTTGGGGGTTTTGTTGTTTTTCAAAGACAGCTTTGAAAAGTTTTCATCCTGCTCAAATTTGCTTTTCCAGCACCAGCATGGCTTTCAAGAGCATTTCAAATGTTTCTACAATAAGTGCTGCCAATAAAGACACCGAGATGTTTGCAGACCCCATGTTCCCCCCTCTCTAATCAAATCAAAGCTCAAGTGAGCAGGGCTGCCAGGAACACCTCTACAAACAGAATTATTTCTACACCAAGTAAAGCAAAGACACAAAAAACCACAAATCCAGGTCAAGAAGAGAATAAGTGCAACAAAGAACTGAGAAAGATGCAGCATTCCCTACTTAAGCACTCTAAGAAATTAATTTAAGTCTAGTACATGGAAAAAATGGTGTCGGTAATTTCAGACATTTGTATTTTTTTATTCTGAATAACACAGAGATGAGCCAGGCAGTTATTTAAGTTGTAAAATATTTGCAGCAATCACTTTGACAATTTGGGTGCCTCTGTTAACTGATCAATGTAAAGAGCTAATGGGTTATCAATAGAGCTTATTTGGTCATGATCTCTTGTAGTACTGGGGGTGAGAAAATATTTTGAAAATATTATCACAGTTCACCCTCAGCACTGAACAGAGCTGGCAGGAGACTGGACAGGGCAGGGGAGGCTCAGCTTCAGCTCATCAGCTGAGCAAGGCAAAACTTCCATCAAAGCTCCTTTTTCTTTATTCCCATCAGTCCGTGGGTTCTGTCTGTGGCTGAGTGTAAACCACCAACTCTGAGCACAGAGGAGCTCATCTGAGCTAAAAACCATCACTGGGAGGTCAGTGAAAGTACACAGCAGGCAGGGACAGCACCAGCCAGAGGGGTTTGTATCAGTCATATGGAGAGGCTATGGGACAAACAATATATAAATTAAACTACTTTAAATGATACTTATAGTTTGTCAGGCCGTCTTTGCGTCTCCTCATGTGATCCAGGCAAATCTGCCTCTAACCACAAGCCATGGCTGTGAATGCTGCTGGAGTCAGCAAACACACTGAGATCACCCCGTGTTACTGGGAGCTCAGTTTGGGGCTGGGAAGAGGCAGCAGTGTGGGGTTTATTCTGCCAAAAGTTTCAGCATCTCAGAGGTTTACCTGTTCTGTGGTGGGAAAACACAAAACCCTTCACACAGGAGAATAAAATCCACTCCACACCCTCACTTATTAAAGGTGACATTTATAGCCCAGTTAGCCCCAAGTGCAGAGCTCCACACTGTGCCCCCCTCAGTGGGGTGGGAATGATTGATGGCCCATTTTACCCCTCACACCCCGAGCAGCTCCAGCAGCAGAGTGACAATCTCCCCACAGCACAACAGGTTTCTTGGCAATATGGGAGACTCTTCAGCCTTCCAAGCCAGAATCCAGATTGGTTTTGCTTCCCCATTTCGATGAACCAACATGTTTGCACTGAAAATCAGTTCATTAAAATAAAAATGCCTCTCCCTGACTCCAGCTCCAACTCTGGAGTCTGCCCTGCTTTGCCACAGCAATTTCTCTAAGAAGCTGCTGCAGCTGGATGTGTTAAATCACACACTCATCACACCAGACCAAAAATACTTTGCCAGCACCTACTCCAAGCCTAAACAAGGAATACAAACCAGCAAAAAGGAGATTATTTTGTGTCTTTTGGCACTAAGGCTTGGAGAGTAGCAGAAACAGACTGCCCCTCCACCCTTTAGATACCAAGTACCTGTAACACAAATAAAATTAACCTGAAGGCCTAATTTAACTTCAGGACAATTTAAAGCAAGATCATCCTACTACCACAGTAAAACCTGCATCAAACTGCCATATATATATATATTTTTTTTTTCAACATATACCTAAATTATTTCACACAGAGATTCCACTGAACAAGGCACCAAGGCGGGAGGAAGGCCGGAGAACTATGCAGAGAATTTTCTGCATTTCCACTAAAAGATTTGCATTTAAACAACTACAGGTTTTATCTCAGTAACACCTTCCTCACATAATTCCCTCCTGTTTGAAAAATGTAAAATTTATTATTTGATCAGCTGTGTTAAAACACTGATGGATTCCTGCTTCAAAGTCCAGAGAATTTAATGCATGATTTTTTTTCCATTGACGTGCTCATTCCACAGAGTCTACAAATGCTGTTTTCATCACTGCTGGGACACAGGATGAAGAGAGGAAAATGAGAAAAATCACTTCTAACCACTTTTTTTAAATACACTGTTACTTCTAACTCTCCAATTTCAACTTGAAATAATGTCAATAATTCAATGTACTGAAAAATCCAAACATCATATGGGAATCCTTTTCACCCAACAGACAAAGGCACCATGCTTCCAACCCTACCCGACAGTTTTAGGAGAAAGGATTAGGTGTATCAGTCTTAAAAACACTCTTACTGATGATATCTCATTTAACTGAGATTCTGAAGAATACATTTTCAGTCCAGTATCTCCAGGCTTTGATAGGATTAATCCTTCTTGTTTATATTGCTGTATTGCATACCCACTGCAAATGAAAGAAAATGAATTTTACATCCCTCCAGGAAGAATCCTTGGCTAAGACAGACAGAAGGAGTAGATAAGACTCTCACTTTCTATCTTTTCAATAGGACTTTGAGTCCTATTGAAGGAACTAAGAGGAACAGGTATAAAGTCACTCTGTTGGACTCTGCACAAGAAAATAAACTTTATCTTGGAGATTTTCCACAGACTTTAACCATGTCTGGATTGTTTATGTTACTATATTATTACTGTAGTATTTTAATTGGAAAGTTTCAGTTTTCTGTCTAAATAAGGGCTGTTCTTTCCTTCTGAATATATTTTTTTAAAAAAGTATACCAAAGAAAGAGTACCTGCCCATCACTCCTTATTCAATATAAAATATCCCAAATTTGCCAAAATAGGTTCCAGGACTGAAATCCTTAAAATTGTCTTTCCTTGATAATTGCATTGAAACAAAAAACAAAAAACAAACAAAAAAAAAAACAAAAAAAAAAAAAAACAAAACAAAAAAAAAAAAAAAAAAAAAAACAAACCAAAAACAAAAAAAAAAAGTGAAACAAAAAACAAAGCCCACACCACCAACAACAGAAATAAAGCTCTTAAGCATACAGACTTATCAGTTCATCTTACAAAGATGAAATCCAGCCAAATGGTCTGACACAAGTATCTATGGGTTAGATACCATGTACAAACATCACTGACTTCTGTCACTTTTCTTCACACCTTTTTTCCAACATGGGTCACAGTGAAGACATGCCTTGACTTCTTTGAAATTTGTGGTGAGGAAGAGTGAAACAAAAACCAACAAAACATCCCAAGTCCTGAAAAATACCCTAAAACCTGAAAAATACTGCAAAAAGAGAGATAGCATTTTGCAGTTTACAGTCTAGAAATTGTTTATGATGATGGCATGAGAACAACAGAAGTTAAACATGCTTTAAGTATGCCAAGGCTAAATGACTGTTTTCCATATCCAGATGGTTGCCTGCTAGAGCCTAAGGAAATGAGAAAGGGGACAATGGAAGTGCTAAACTCATAAAAACTGAGAGTCTCTAAAGGAACACATTTTGAGAAAAAGTCACTGTGATTTGCCACTTCCTTCCTCAGCCAGCTCTCACAGGCCCTGAGAGCCTAACAACCCATGACATGATCTGTTCTAGCTGGTGGACAGCTGTCTCCTAATCCCCCCATTCAGTGCAAAATCTCAACAAAAAACAAGGAACAAAGAAGAGAAGGCAGGAAAAGAAGTGTGGGTCCTCATTGTTACAAAACATCCCTCATTTCTGTTCCAGGTTACCCAGTTTCAAAACCATTTACATGTCCAAGTTTTTAACCCTACAGCTGAAGTCTCCTGAGAAAGGGGCTCCAAGTGGAGAAAGAGCTGCAGTAAAATATCTCCTCCCCCGTCCCCCACCAAATCAGGGCACTGCACATCAAACCTGTGCACTGCAGTGATGGGAGTGTGCATTTACACCTTTTAACTCCTCACAGCACTGCAGAACCACAGCAGATATGCTGGAAGGAAAAGGAGGATTTCAGCGTGTCTCAAATGTTTCTGCGATGCTCAGAATGGTTTTTCTTTTTCAGTCCAAATAAATCAAAGTTTCATCTTCTGATCCAACAATTCTGCATAGGATCCAAGTTAGAAATGGCTATAGCTCAACAATCATTAAGCTGAGACCATTCATTAGTGCATGGATGATTTCTTACATTAAGTCTTGCTTCAGGAACAAGATGCTCAGAAGAGCAATTAAGAGGAAGAAAGTACTCCCACTGCAAATATTTCTAATTTTGTCCTGAACAGACACTGGAGGATTCCTAGCAAAGCCATCTCTTCCTGTTCTCTGAAGAGCAGGCCAGAGGCATAGTCTCAAACCAGTGGGGATCTCTTTTTATGGCCTATTTAACTGGCAGCTCCAAGTTCTTTTTTCTGCAAATGCAATGATTTAAACACAAAAAAACCCAATCTGAAGAATTCAACTAAAATAAAAAGGTACAACTCCAATCCTGTTTATCAGGCCTCAAGTGCCGTCTCTACCAATTGAATACACAATCCTCATTTCTGAGTAATAATTTCATGTTGTTTCAGGCTGCATTGGTGTGTCAAATTGTTTTTAAAGCTCAACTTTGTTTTTCCTAAAGAGCTGGAGTGCCAGCTAGCACAGAGCATAAATAATGCTCAGCCTTCCAGCAGCATGATGAAAAGCAAGGAGTGTGGAGGAAACAGGTCCTGCAGCTGTGCCAGCTACACAGCCCCAGTAACCCCAAACTCGAGTTCAGACCCACGGGGTGATCTATTTGCTGATCCACAGTCAATAAAAGGGCTCTATTTTGAGTTCAGAGCTGTTTACTGCTGCTGCTATTTAATGCTCTGGGAGAGGAGAAAAAGCAAGGAGGAATGCATCTTCAGGGATCACCAGGACAGGTTTATGTCCCACGTGGGGACAGCTGTGACAAGCCCAGCCTGTAAAACAGGTGATGAAAGGAGCAGAATGTGCCAGCAAGCAGGAGATCCGTGTGTGCTGCCATGGGCACTGCTGGCACTGCAGGCTGCCCACAAAATCCCCTTCTCTTAAGGCACTCAATACTGGGAGACAATACATAAATGTGCAATATTTATATATTATTACATTTCATATTATTTATCTGTCTATAGCTGTGTGATTAAACACATGAATTTCAACATGTGTTAAAATTAAACACATTAAACACCCTTTCTGTTTTCTGTTTTGCCCATTTAGTATGTTAACTACAGACATATATCTAGGTTTGCTGGTGGGGTTGGGTTTTTTGCTGCTTTCATCTTTGGGGATACGTTGTTTAGGTTTCCTTTTTCCTTTATTTTTTCCTTTAATTCAACATAAGAGGGATCTTGTTAGTCTTTTCCCTGCTACTTTTCCCAGCTTCCCATTCCTTTCAAACTTGACACTTTTTCTTGTGTCTCCAGCTCTGGGAAAGTTGCAGACTGACAAAGGAACAACAGCTTTCCCCTCCATGCCTTTCCAAAACACGTATATCAAAAATTTGAGTGGTTTGGGTTTTTGTATAAAAAGTAAGATAAAAATGAAAAGTAACTTCCCTCCTCCCCCCAGGAAACTGATACAGAAAATTTTTGGTTTTGTTTGTTTGGCATTTCTTGTTTTTCTTTTGGCTAGAAAGCTGTTGGTTCTAGAATTTAACTGTGGATCTAGCAATGTGCTACAAGCAAAAGCGATTCTGATCTGAAAATACTGGTTAGAAATACTGATATTCTTCCTGTTTCCTCTCCATTATTTTTACAGTAAAAACTTCAACCAGTATTGCAATCACTATACATCAATATTTGGAATATTGCTTTGTTGCCAAAATCTTCAAACTTATCCCCTACAATTAATTTGTAATGACAATATCTATTGAAATATTAAAGTTATTTTTGGATGTGTTAAACATGCATTTATCTCCAAATAGCTCAGATGTAATCAAGCTGAAGTTATTTACACATGAGAAAACTCAACAGAGCTATGTGGGAGTCAGAAGTCCCATCAATGGGACAGACAGTAAGTGTCACATCTTTGCTCCATGTTGGAATTATTCACTAAGTTCCTACAAAACAACTTGTGACCATGAAAATTGTTTTAAAGCGAGAAAACAGAACGCTAGAACTTTATCTTTTATAACTGCTACAGACCACAAAATCCACTTCAAAAAGAAACATCATGAAAGGCAACACAATTCCATGGAACTTCTCTGTTTTGACAAGAAGAAATGTTTGGAGAACATTCACTGGCACACTTCCAGCCAGCTCCCACTGCAAAAACTGATGCACACTTTGACAGTGATAGTAAAGAAACAGTTGCGTTCTAAGCATCTCTTTTCTCCTCAGGGTGATGTTGCCTCATGTTATACAGAGGAAAGAAATGACAGCAACAAGTTTAGCTCGTGGAAATGCAAGTGTATATTCCAGTTTAGAGTCTAAAGGGTGATGGGAAAGACACTGATATAATACAGAGGGGAGAAAAATCAGCTGAGAAACTGGAAAGGTCTTTTCACCCTACAGAGTGTCTACAACAGTGTCTTAGAATGCTGCTGAACCATCAGAAGGATGTGAAGACACCTTTTCCACCATCACAGCAAATTTTCAGTTATAACTTTACCTTTCTACAACATCCTCTCCGTTCCAGCAGGTCGAGCTGTCTCTCATCACCAGGTCTCCATCACAAAGCCTTTCTGCTATGGAGGCATAAAAGGTTCGGGACCGCTTCATGTAATTGATGAACTCTCTGCAACGTAGAGAACACATTCAACAACACAACAGCAAAGCCAGCAGCTAAACCCCTGCCAGCCTAACCCTCCACCACATCAACACTTAGCAAAGAAGTATCTGAATTCATTTCTATTTACTCCTTATGGATCATCCCATTTCACTTAGTCTGGTGTCAATGCACATAATTACACACATAAAGGGTGCTTTTAACACGTTGTGTTAACATGTCTCTCACTAAATCTGAAAAAAAGGTTACATCTACTGTTTATAAACCAATTAAGAAGAATTGAGAAAACATCATCATGAAAGGCTAGTACAGATAATATATTCCTGATTACTTGTATGGAAAAATGCTTTGAGGGCAAACTGCTGCCTCTTTTATAATCTGATTGTATCTATAATATATACCTGGCTGAGGTAGCCAGAAAACAACCTAACAAAACAAGTGTTAATTCAGAACACAACTGAGAAGATTTCAGAATGAGAAATTACCCCACTGCACTGCTTTAGAAGCTTCTGTTTGGCATGTTACAGACATGCAGAACAAGATCCAGGACACAGACTGAGCTGGAGCTATCTCTGAGCTCTGTGCTTGTCTCAGAACTCCACTGGGGAGGCCAAAGGACTCATTCTGCTTTGCAGGGTTTCAGCCTGGCAGGCACTGCAGAGGTGCCTGGGGTACAGCTGGATGGAGCTCTGCACAAACCAGCTAGGATTCCTCACTCCTTAGCAGCAACAGTTGTTTTAAACAGCATCCAAATCCCCTGGGAAATATCCATCTGTGGATGAAGCAGTGGTCATCTCTCCCCACAGCTACCTTTATACTTCATCAAAAATGTTTAACCATCCCATTTATCTTCTGTAATGAAATCCTGCTCTAGATAAATCAGTCATCACATGCTCCTAAGAAACTGACTTAGCCTAACAGAGCAGGAAAGCTGGGAATTAAAGCAAAGAAAAAAGCAGGAATTTGGGGGCTTACAAAGAGGTAATGAGCATTTCTACCTCTTGAGTACCAACTTACAAATATGAGCTCTGAGTAAAGCCAGGCCCAGCCAAAATGTTGCCTGGCAGAACAACCTAAGAGGATCAGTTCCAAAAGAAAACACAAATGCCAAAGATTTTACAGGTTCTAAGTCAGAGTCTTCTTTGAAGGAGGAAACTAGCACCCTTTTAAGAGCCTAAAGCTTGCCTTGTTCAGTTCACCCCTAGAGGTTTCAACTCCTTTGCACTCTCAGCAGAATGGGGCTCTGACATTTTAAACCAGTATCTCAGCAAATGCAGAATTCTCTCTCTGCCTCTCAGTCTTACTGATTGAAAATATTTACTTTTCATCACTACAAAACTAAACACATTACAAGAGAAAATGTAGAGTTTCCCAGTGCCCCACAATGTAAAAGCAGCAATCAAAAGTACTCCAGCTCCTAGATTACAGCTGGGGATGAGCTAGGTGTAGAGACAACAAAGGATGTCAGCTTGTTTTCATTCTTACCGAGAGATTTTTTTCAAACTTCTTGATTTGTCATTCTTTGAAGCTTTCAGAGGCAGAGAACTGGAATAGGCCGGGGAGAATAGGCATCAATCAGGAGAGGTTGGGGAGTAGGGAAGAAGCAGGAATTCAGGCAAAAGAGGAAAAGAAATGAGAAACAAAAGAGAAAAGTAAAAATTATTTGAAAGAAAGCTCACCAAGCACATGCATAGGACAATATAAGAAAATAATTAAGGAGAAAAATTTTCCTGAGATTTTTGCAAAGTATACATGCAATCAAAAATGTCAATTCAATACTGGAGAAAAGTACAACTGAGACTATTCGTCCCAATCATTTTCAAATAAGAGCAGAATTACGAATGCAGTGCACACAGCAGAAAGTTGAAAATAAATTCAGTGGTACTTAAATTAAGTGTAACTGATACCAAATGAAGGACTGTAAATACATGAAGCTGTACAAGAAAACAATGGCAAACAGTTTAGAATGAGAACCACGGGAAGGGGGATACAAACCAGCAGCATTCATGTTCTAGTACAATGAGCAATTTACTGCCTGCTAATAAATAATATAAACACAGGTATTTTTTGCTGTTCTGAGATTGCACCACTGAAAAAACACCCAACTTTGTAAAATTGGAGATACAGACTTTGAGGGTCTAGTGGAGATATCCCTGTGGAAATATCTCTGGTGATTATTTAGTGTTCTTACTAGAGAGAGGAAGCACCACCTTCAGCAGCCTGAGGACACACAGACGATGCAGCTTTCCCACCACAGTTCTGGCAGCCGATGGCAGGAGTGGCCACAGGACAGGAGGGACCTGCACTGACATCAGGTGAGTGGCTCCTGCCTGCAGGAATTTGGCACGGGACAGGAGGGACCTGTTGGAACCCTGGAGGCTGAGAATTTCAGGCTTTCTGTGCTAAAAGGTGCTGACTCTCAAGCAAGCACCACATTTGGCTTGAGGCCTTGGAACAGGCTCCTGAAATTGAGTGATGGCACTGGGGTTGTGGGGGTGTAGTTTGAATAGAAGTGTGTGACCTCACAGGGCAAAAAATTTGAATTTGGGATTTTAATATATAGTAATACACATGAGCCAAGATGGAAAGCTTTGGGTGTTGTCTCAGTCCTCCTTCTTCAACTTCTTCTTCATGGGTTTAGGTGGTTTTCTGTAATTGATTGATGGAGACCACATTGCACATTTCAAGTAGTTAGTTATTGGGTTTAAAATAAAAAAAAAATAGGTGGCATTTCATGATTGGATGGATTGTCCTTGAAAAGACCTGGTAGAGATTGAGAAGTTCTCCATTTTACCTCATTTCTCTAACTTGCTAGTTAGAGCCCATGGCTCATGAGTCCGTAAATAGATAAGAAATAATAAACATCCAACTCCAAACTCCAAAACTGCATCTCCCATGTTTCAATCTCAGCTTTGGCAGTGGCTGAAGAGAAGTCAAAACCCCAACACAGGGACCTGCACTGACCATCAGGTGAGTGGCACCTGCCTGCAGGAATTCCAACACAGCCACTCAAAAAAAAAAAACAAAAGAAAATTTTTAACAGGAAAATCTGGATCAGCTGAAACTTCGGCCCTGGCCAGTGGTTCATGTGCATCTGACATTAATAATCTGATTTGTACTAGCACTTTATTACTCAAATGCTAATAAAATCATGTGATGTCTGACCCAGTAGGTAGTTTATTTTAAATGAAATAGATATCATTGACTTCAAACATTCCCAAAGGAATTCCTAAATTGTTGATTTTAAGATGTATAAAAGGTCTGTAAATTCATGGCATAATAAAGAAATCTCAACAAAAATAATTTCCAAGGCTTCTTCCTCCAGTCAGGGACCTAATATGTTACAGTTCTTTGTTAAACATATTTTATACACAGCTCTGTAACAAGTCTGTGTTTAGTGGTTTGAAATGTTCCATGCAGCAGAGATGCTAAAAAGAAATTCAGCTTTGCTGGGAGACCAGACCCTGGCCAGAACAGTTCCTTGTGCTGAACTCAGCAATAACATTCCAATTTACTGAGATTCTGTACATGCCATTTACATTCCCTGTACCATCATATGGTTTCAATTTTCTTGTCATCTCTATTACATGTTATAGTAACCTCCACATTAAAAAAATGACTACAGCAGCAATGCTGCCAGTTTCAGTTAATCCCTGACTATGATTGTGTAATGCTAAAAAAAAAAAAATCAATTTTATGCTTTCCAGTTTAATCATAGGAAATGATTTCTTGCAAGATCATGCAACATTTATTCAAGTTTCAGCTTCTTTCATTATTGTCCCTGACATTTAAATGATGCATAACAAAAAATATGCAGGAATGGAATGCAGAGTAAAATCAAGAGAGATGGGAAATCTCCCAGGAACTCATGAGAGTAAGAGGAGAAGAAAAGCATTCAACTACTCCAGGGGAGGATCCAGTTGCTCTGTGCACTCGGGGACCCTGCAGATCTGGCTGTGCAGAAGAGTGAAGGGTGAGCAGGGCTGGCTCTAGCCAGACCCCAAACACCTCCCCCTGAAGAACCATGTCAGACCAAGGGACAGCACAACCCCCCCTGTCCTGCCCCAGCAGCCCTGTCTCTGCCCAACAGCTGAAGCCAGAGCGTCTCCCACCCCTGGGAAAAGCAGTCCCATTTTTTACATGGCCAAGCAGAGACTCAGCACTCTGAAGCTAACATCCATGGGAAGCTCTCTGGCACTGGGGCTTTAAGGGCATCTCTGAGCAGGTTGTACCCAAGAGAGGAGAGGCCACTTGATTGTGGTTTCTCCTCCAGATGTGCCAACCACAGAGGTTCTTCTCTTTGAGCTCGGGAATGCTCTGACAGCCAAGGGAAGGAGCCACAGCTTTTCTGTTCACTTAAGAGAGTGTTGGCCCATTCCTTCTCTCTTTCCTTCCTTACCCTGAACAGCTGGAGTCATGTTCCATACTCCCCCTGAATTAAAGGATCATTTGGAAGGATGGCTATTACCCAGACCTACAGACAGACTCAGCAGGGCCAGGGTGACCTCACACCTGAACTGACAGCAGCTGACATTATTGCTCTCCATTTCTTAAAATCACCAGAAGGAGAGGCTTCACAAAAGATTCATGTAATTACTCTCATCATCTGGTTTCCCTGTAGCAATTTTCTGTCTAAATGCATTTACACAACCCACTGCAGAAATTATTTCGCTCATATATTATAGATTTTTATTACCTTAAATTGATTTTTATTGATATCATATGTGATTAAATGATGGAGAATGAACAACACAGTGATGCAGCCAATCAAATGTGTCTTTCACTCTATGGTCCCACAATTGTTTCCAAGAAGCAGAAGTACTAGCTTCAGGCCATGTGTTTTATAGGAAGTTGTGGAGAATAGCTTCAAATTTTTCACTTCTTACTATTAACAGCATATTTCCATCATTTATTTTTGGTGCACAGGCTCTCCACAATATCTATCAACACTATAATTCCGTAATTTTTCATGCTAATTATATAAGCAGGGACTTAGCTTAGATTTTTTGGATAAATTAATTTTCAATGTGCAGACCCATTCTGGCAAACTGTCTCATTTACAGCACATTAGTTTATTTTCTTTTCCACCTACAAGCCTTACATTTTAAAAGGTCAATATCCAAATAATTCTAGATGATTGGGAAGGAGAGGAAGCAGATACTCAGGTGAGAAAGAGCAGCTTTCATGCCACTGCAGACACAAATCTGCAACTGTTAAGGAGATCACCTGTTGACAGGTTGGCAATTCTGGCTTTTGGGCTGCCAGTGTTAAGCCCCAGCCAAGTCAGTGAGTTACACAGAAGATGGCCCAGGGCTCTGTGCTGCTAAAAGCCTATTTCAGTAATTGTACAACAACTATTCTTAGGATTTTTACTGCTGAAGTTATTAATTTAACTTCTGTAATGCTTCTTTTTTCTGTTTTGCATGGCAAAAACTGATTAACTCTAAACACTAGCACAAACTGTTATGGTTTGCTTTTAAATTACAAAAGGATAACAAATTATCACTATCCCTCAAAAAACTTCACTTGCTGTTATTACTTTTATTTTTTGAAACAGTGTTTGTTTCATTCATGCAAGATGAGAATTAAACCAGAAATGGACAAAAATCTCATTTTCCCAACTGAAACATCAGAACCCAGGCTGTGGAAATGTTAACACTGCTGCCTGTCATCCACTTATCCCACAGACAGAGAAAGACACGCACTGCCTGGGCAGCTCAGATGCTGGTTTTGGACAGAGGAAAGCCCAGCACAGCTCCACTGACGTGGCTTGTTCCAGATTAACTCTGCTCTTACAGAGGACAACGTGCCAGCCAGAAACAGGCACTGGCAGTTTATGGGCAGTTTGCTCTGACATCTACTCGTGTATTTTGAGTGGGATTGCCAAAAAACTCTTTCCTATAACATACAGGAAGCTAATTCAGGAGCTACACAAGGTAAAGTTACAGAAAAAGGGAGGAGATCTGGGGGCAGGGATACTCTGTCCAGGCCAGTGGCAGTATCAGCTGTAGGTCTCAGATGGGGCATAGTCGAAGAACAGAAGCCAAGATGGACACAACAAGCCTAAAGAACTCCTTCAGCTCTTTCTCTGTTATGTAAGAAATCAAGGAGATTCCAAAGGGTCTTATCACTCCTGCCCAGTCCAGTGGAATCAGGGACTGATTTGGTGCCAGGGCAATGAATCTTTTCTTTTCACCCTTTCCTCCTTCTCACTTCTGCCCCTGGATGAGCTCATGTCCTTAGAGACCTGGACAGTTACATTTCAAGCACATTAGGTTCAGCTGTGGAAATCAGTTTCCTCAGATTTTGTGGAGGAAAAGCTTTCACCATTTGCACTGAAAGATTCTGGAAATAATGAACACCTCAGTGCTAAGCAATGAAACCAAGTCTGGCCTTTCTTGGAGAGAGCCACAATGTGATGCCACAGAGTCACCTGTGTGACTGCCAGTGATGGCAGTGGCTGGGGAGCACACAGACAGGGGACAGAGCTGTGGCTTAAACAGAGCAAAGAACCAACAGCACAGATAATGTGCCTGAGGGTTTGTTTCAAAGCAACTGCAGCCTAGAGTTACCTTCTTTTATTGTTCAGGCTGGTGTGAGCCATCACAAATGTTTGGGTTTCAGTCACTTCCTTCACTGGCACAATATTGGCTGATGACAGGTTCCCTTCTTGCTGCTTGGGCTGTCCACACACTTTATCAACCTGCATGAAAGGGAGGGAAAGGAAAACAGGGTGAGAGTGGAGAAATGGATTTACAACCCCACAAAAGTCTGCCTGCTCCTTATAGTCCATGTTCACTGCATGAGAAAGGAGGGATAGAAATGATTCTTCCTTTAAGCAGCTGGAAACAAATGCCTTGCAAAAGAAGGACCAAATTCCAAGGCAAAGAACACCAGAAAGTCAGCAGTCAGGGATTTGTCAGTGGCCACCTGGACTACAGCACACTTGGAAAGTTTAAGTAGTGAGTGATGAAGTATTGGCAAACTGAACTTCTACTTAGAAACATACCCAGAGCTTAAAGGTACACAGATTTTGGTGGAACATCTGCCCCGAGAAGAAAGAGCAGACTCTGTCTGGAGTTTGAAGGAGCTTGTAATCAGAAGATAACCAATTCTTCCAGCCTTTAACCAGGCCATATAACATCACTCAGTCCTCACTGCCCTTCCTGAAGCCACTCACAGGGGTTTAGCATCGGTCCAGGAGAAAGCAAGCTTGTGTTTATCCTTTCTGCACTGTGGATCTGACGCTGCTCGTGTATCCTGGCGCATTTATTTGCTGTAACAGCTTTAAGTGACAACAGGAAGACAAGCCTCTCCCCTTTCTAATCCACAAATGAGTAACCTGTGATATTTTACCTACACTTAAATCCCTGAGAAACACAAAGAGATCACAAAGGAAATCTGCTCTGGGCATGGTACCACCAATGACCTGAATCCCACAAATCCATCACCACACACAGCCCTGGGTTTGGTATCCCTTCTGCAAGGTCCCACAGTAACCAACCAGGCTGAGATGGATTCCTCCTGCTCTGTGCACTTCCCTGCATCTTTAGAACCCTCACGAGTCTGCTGAGTGTTTCAGCCCACAGATGACTTCAGGTAACTTTCTCTGTCCCTTTGCACCACTATGATGCAGATGGCAGCACAAGCTCTGCCTCAGCCCATTTCCTCCAGGAAAACCATGACTATGCTAAGACATCCCCCTCTGAAAAAACAGGCAAACAATGTGGAAAAATTGGAAGCTCTGGAGGCATGACAGTTCCTGTCAGCTTTAGTTGCATGAGTTCCAGCCCAGTCCAGTATAATATGCTGTGAAGAACCTAAAACTGCAGCAAGTGAATGGAACATACTGGATGAATCCTGACACATCTCCAGCAGCCAGGGTGGGAGCAGCAGCCTCACTCAACACCACACACTGTGTTTATTGGTCTGATTGCACCAGGGACTAGCACAGCACTGTCTGAAAACACAACTTTGTGAAATTAAATAGCCTATTCTAGAAAAGGAAAAAAACCCCACTCTATGCAAATTAAAATATCAAACAAAAAAGCCTTTTGACCCTCTAGAGCTGGACAGAGGGTACAACACAGCTGGACCACATTCCTTCACAGGATGCTTTCTCCCCTGCACCCCAGGCTTCCCAGGTCTCCTACAGCACTCAGACCCAAATTCCCAGCATAGGTCCCTGCAAAATCCATCTCAGATTACATCATGTCACTAAAGTTCATGTCTTCAAATTACATACACCTCAAATCTTGTCACTGTGCATTTGAGACAGTTTTTACCAACTAAAATCAGAGTGGTTTGCAAAAGCAATGTGGTTCTCATTTGCATAAGTGATGGAGAACTCCCAAGTTTTTTGTTTTTCCTGAAAGAAAATTCAGAGATATTTTAGTCATTATTTCTGTTGTGAATCAACAGTTTAAGCACCCAACTGAAAACACCAACTTTGTTTTGATTTGAATTTTTGATACTATAGACATTACTCTAGATTGCCCAGGTTTCAGTATTTTCTATGCCAAACCCAGGCTTTAGGGCTTTTAAGCAGTAGTAACAGTTTCCTGCATATCAAACAAAACCACATTATTTTGAAGGAAAAAAAATTTCTCAGTGGAAAATTTTAACCAGTTCTACTCCATTAAGAATAAAGTTAGTTGTTACATAAAAGGACAAATCACACTTCTTTTTCACACAGGCCTTTCAGTGCCTTTCTTCTCAGACCAGCTCCCCAGCTGGTCCCAGCCCAGGCAGTCCCAGCCCCTCTAGGAGGGTTGTCCAGGTTTGGCATATTTGTTTCAGATTTTCAATGAGTTAAACAGAAATCTGGCTTCTTTTTTTTTTCATGTGGACTAATTTTCACATCTCTTCGATGTGTATTTTTCTGCAAAATGAAACACCAGAAAAGCCTGAATTTCACCAGCTAATTTGAGCAATCACAAAGCTGATGGCACAAACGAGAACACTCAGGTATGAAAAACCACCTCAACTTCCAGATGGGATATTTATGAAAAATAAGATAATGTTATGTAAATTGAAAAGCATGAGGCCAAACACCCAAAAAGGTGTTTTCTGGAACTGCAGCATCTAGGATCTACTGCTACAAGTTGCCTGCGTGTTAACAGTGGGGGACACAGAATTTCCCTCCCATCCTAAGGGCTACACACAGAGGTACTGACAGTTTAACCCACAGCTTGTGAATCGAGCCTCACAGGAAATGGGGACAGGAATTTTAAAACTCTTACCCTAATTTCATGGTCTAGCACTTGGAATAATCAGGAATCAACAAAAAGAATGACTGAGCTAATTTCTTGGACTTTTAAACATAAAATAAGTTTGCCAATCTTAAATTACAAACTGATAGAAAATCATCCCTTATTAATGGTAGGACCCTGAGGTAATTCTGCTTCTCTCTGCCATGATATTTAAGCACTGTCTTCTAAGAGTGAACATCTACAGCTGAAAACTGCTATTTCTCCTGCCTCGTTATCTTCTGAATTATCAATCATGTTTCACAATACTAACCTTTTTATTCATATTAAAGCTTTTTTTTTCATTACAGCAACAATTTCTTTTAAATATCTGTTTTTCTAGCCATAGCTACATTTTTTCTGCTGTGAATTTTTCTTGGTAATGAAAAGCAGAATCATATATATATACACATTTTTTGACCTCTTACTATTTGTTATTTAAAAGAATGACTATTTACAATTATTACAGAGGCTTAATAAAATAAACGGAAAAAAAAAAATCCAGACTCTTTTTGAACTCTTATAGCTTGAGTAACCTTAAACATTGAGGTCATATTTAATATATTTAATATAATCAAACATGGGAAAAATGTCATGCCCTTCTGGATACCAAGAGAATCTTATCTCTCTAAAGCAGGAGACCTTTTCACTAGTTCAGAACAGTAATTTTTTTGATTTTGTAATGGGAAGATTAATGTTTTAAAATACAAGATTTTCCCAGTGATTGGGCTTTGAGTTGTTATTATTAAAATGCTGACACATTTGCCCGCAGGTTTCTGTCCCTCAATTTGTCCCCAAAGCAGCTCTGTAGAACACCTCTGACAAATGCCATCCCCCAGCCCCACTACCAGCACTGCTGTGCCCCACAAGGGCCACAAACACTCCTCAAAGCAGAACTGGAGTTTGCTTCAATTCAGGTTCCAGCTGCCAAGTTTGAAGTGAAGTGAGGGAAGTGAAAAACACTGAATTATGGGGAAATCAGGTTTGAGTTTTCAGACTGGCATGTTCACCAGGAGTCCTCACTTGCTGAGGGTCAGAGACATCTTTCCATCACTTGATCACCCACAGCAAAAGAAACCGAGCAGTAACATTTGTGATTTGTTGCTGTCCAAGCATCAGCCAGAGTTTATTATGGAAACACAGGATCCTCTCCGTGGGGTGGCTGTCACCTACTACCAGAGTATTGTTGTAAAACATTAATTTCCAGTGCTCAAAAGCTGAGTGGGAGCCCATACAATAAGATGCAAGTCAGGGCTCATGGCCCATAGCCATTGCCTTCATTTTATCGAAAAAAAACAGATGAGAGCAAATCACCTCTGATTTTGCCTTCTTTTAAATATTCTCTCCCTTATGGAATATGTTTCCTATTACAAGTATTTTGCTGGTAGCAAAGTTCAGCAATACATAAACAAACTAAGGGATTATTAGCTAATTTTCCTACAGGAATATGTTGGCTTTCACTTAGGAGAAAAGCATTCTCTTCTCTCTCAACTTGAATCTACTGAATAGCTCAATTTAAATTAATTTCCTACAAATCTTCTGAAATCTGGCAGTTAGAGAAGCTGACCATAGATGGTAGGGATTGCTCCAAGGAGAATGGTATTATGAATTCCTCTGGGGCAGAAAAGCCTTCTGTCAGACTTCACACTTAGACATCAGAGAATTCAGCCATAGATTTAAATCCATAAAAATACAGTTTTGTGTGTTCTGTCTGTGGCAGAAAAGATTCTTGCAGGTACCAACATGGGCACAGGGAGTGGACAAATTCTGCAGCAGTCATTCAAACGAAACAAATTCTACCCCAGATCAAAGTACAAATGATGAGAACATGGAATGCTGTCCTATAACAACATTAAGAAAGAGTGGTGAGATAACCTGTCCTGAATGCACACACATAGAGCCTTTGTTCACAGGGAGAACGGGCAAGAATTCCTAGAAAAATGTAAAATAAAGAAATATCTTACATGACATCAGGCAGTTTAAGAATTCTCTACAGTTTATATCTAACAAACTTTTACCTGAATTACATTGCTGTTATTTTCACTAGCTTTTAAAATTGCATATTCTGGACAGTGGATCAAACTATCCACAGTGCATCTCCATAGCTACAATCTTTTAACACAGAGAACTCAGCAACGTTGTCTATTTTTTTAGGATTTTTTTCAAAACATTTTTGTTCTAACTGTAAATATATTTACCCAGCTGAGAAAATAATTATTTATAAAGCCAAAACAAAATAGCAGCAGCACCTGAGAGGTCAAATGATATCTCCCCTTCTCCTCCACAATCCCCCCTAGATTCAGGACTAATCTTCCCTGGCCTTTGTTACTTGTGACATTTGTCTTTAGATATTGACAACCTACAAAGGTTAGGCTCACTTTTATAATTAATTACAACAATCTAGTATGAAAAGAAAATTCCATTGGGAGCCCATCCAAGTGAGCCGATTTAAGAGCTCTCAGAAAAATTAGGTGAATTTAAAGAGCACATAACAAAATCAATTAAAAGATTTTATTCAAATCTCTCTTTAATCGCTTTTCAAACGAATTACAGTATATCAAAATGGTATTGCCTGTTATTGTGTTTACTATTTATACCCATTCTTAAGGGAAAGCAATTATCCAAATATTCCTGGAATTTCTTTTATCACTGCAAGCTTAAAAACATAAAGAAAAACCCTACCCAGTCTGTTCTTCAAAGGTTCAATAACCACACACAAAAGAGAGAAACTGTACAAACACACAGACACACAAAATAAGGAAATCCTTTCAGGGCAGCCCCAGTGGCACACAGCAATCCCTGCCAGTGGTTCCAGTGGCACCAGCTGGCCTTGCCCAGCAGCAGGGCTGGAGCAGCACCTCCCCTGGGGATGTTCCTTGGGCCACAGCAGCCCAAAGGCAGTGGGAGCATCCAGCTGGGCTACTCAGGCTCAGCTGGAGCTGCCCAGTCAGAGAGAGCTGCAGGGTGGGGCTGACAGGCAGCAGGGATCATACCCACAGTTCAGGCAATTCCGAAAATTCACATCTTTCCTTAAGCTCAGGTACCTCCCGACACATCTTTAGTCAAAAACGAGTTTGCCACCCTTCTAGTCCCTTCAGAGGAGCCATGTTTTTCTCAAATTAGTTTTAGCCATGTTGAGGCATACCTGACCTGCTGATGATGCCCAAGAGCTCCTCACGACAAGATGTCCTTCCAGCACCTTTTCACTAAATGCAGCCAGTTTGATCATCATCCCAACACAGTCCCCTTTGTTCCAGCAGAACTCACAGGATGGCCCAGTGACATAAGGGATCAACATGAAGGGGAGGGTACTGAAAGAGAGAGTGTTTCTCCCTCTTTTGGCATCTTCTTCTTGCCAAAAAAAATTATGTCAAAAGAGGAAGAAATATTCCCTCTTTTGCCAAAGACAACTGGGTAGGACAGAGCTACCTGGAGTCTCATGTCCCTCTAGACATACTCATTGCAATTCTAATTAAACCAGAATTGCAGCAGCAATGATTTTAAATAACTGGCTCAGTTGACTGACACTCATTTTTCATACATGAACAAATAACAACTGGCAGAGAATTACGAGGAACCTGAGCCAGGTTTGATCCATGGACAGCTCAGTCACATATTTCTCTGAACATGCAATTCAGCTTCATTTTCAGATTAGCACACTTTTGTGGGTGGCCATCACCACTCAGGTATTCAGGCACAAGCCCAGACACACAAACCAAACATCCTAACAGGCCTTTTGGTACAGACACACAGTTTCAGTGAAGTATTTTGTCTCCAGGCCTTATATAATGCGAGCAGAATTGCTTCTTAGCCGTTTTCATGTGGCTGGCATTATACAAGATACCAAAAGAAGGCAAGAATCAGCAACACAGCAAAAACAGATGTCAGGCTCACAGGTCTGACAGCTCCTGGTCAAAATCTCCCCTTTCTCTGTAGGTAGAGATGTCCTAAGAACCAAGTCTTAGGAAAATAAGTGGGGGAAACATTCTCTAAGTGAAAGAGTTTACTCCAAATCTCTTTAGATAAATTGCCTCTGTTACTTTAAACTGACATCTGAGTATGCTTGGGAGGTAATTAAATATGTTATACATATGACAAATATTTGTTATTACATATATATAGGCATGAAAGAGGGACAAGAATATTCATCTTAGGGATGGCTGATGGTGCAAATGTAAACCAGATTTTAAGATACATGAAGTCATGCCTCTCCTATGTGTTTATAAAAGCACCTATAAATCAACCCTGAAAACATTTGCCAAAATAGCAATCAAGAGCAGAAAACCCATCAATTTCCAGCAGAAATTATAAATCCTGCTGGGATTTTTTTTTTCTGTTCATCATTACTGCGTTTCATTGGACAGGAAAAATGCCTGAGCTTTCTCCAAACAACATCATGAAAGTTACCTAACAAAATATGTAAAAAGTCAGAAGGTCATTAAATACTTTCATGTTGTCCTATTAGACAAAATGCTGTAAGTTTATGCAATCGTTAAACAAACATGTCAATAATAACATCAACACCTGCAGAGGATGTCAGAATAACCTTCCATTTTGCATTTAACAAATACAATAATTAGAAAAGACTGATAAACACATTCAATTATTTTTTCATGAGCTATATAATTTCAATTATGATTTGCTGGCAGTTGCTGTCAAAAGAAACATATTCTCTCATGCCTTTTTTCCTGAACACAAGTAAGTGACTTTAGATGACTCTGAAGACTTGAGAAGCTATCCAAGACCTGTAGCAAGAGTAGGCAGCAAAATTATCAGGGCAGCAGCAGCCACCCTTTTAAAAATATTTAGAAGACATTTTTCACCTTGAGACAAGTACATCACATTTTTCAGCAAATGCTCAGACTTCCCTCCTGTCTCCCAGGGAAATCACTCCTGTTGCAGTAGAGATGTTTTGCTCATAGTGGCTACCAAAGCACTTCTGTGCTCCTTTGCCTTAGGACTCAGGTGGGTTCACTAGCAAAGGGGACTGGGACCCTGCACAAGGGAACACCTGCAGCCTCCCCTGGGGGCCTGAATCATCACATCTGGGCCTCACCTGCATCACCAGGCTTTTGATTCCTAAACGTGTGTGGCAGGCACACTCCCCTTGGACATGTGGGGAAAGGATGGATGCTTTGAGCATTCACTACAGCGATTAATTAAAATGTGCATCCATTGGGATTATTAAACCAGCCATGTCATTTCACTGGCTGAGCATTTCTGCAGCTGAAACCTGTGAAGATACCAAAGCTGCAAGTTTAAGTCCAAAGCTCAGATCAGATCTTTGAATATCAGAAGAGAGATCTTTCTAGGCCGACAACAACTTATTTACCAGTAAGAGCAACTTGTTTTGACCTTAAAAGCCACTTGTTAAATAAAGGAAACACAGCCTCAAGAAAACTCTGGGAATGCCTGCTCTGCAGAATTCATTCTGGCTGTGCTCAGGAATGGTCCCACCATGGCAGATCTGTGTTAGAGCACAGGACCAGCCTGAAAACAAGGAATAAGGAGGCTTAGAACAGCATCCAAGACCACAGCTCCTCATTTATGGTTGTCAGACCTTTTTAATTCTAAACTTTATTTGTGATCCGTGCTTTCTTAAAACAAAATCAACAGAAGGATTCACTTAAAACCATTTTACGTATTTTTATATATAGCCAAGGAGTTTTGTCATTATTCACAAACTAGGAATGATTTCCTCGTTGATGTAGCATTGAAATTTGTAAGATGCATTCATGTACCTCTCTGACCCATTTCTGATGAAGTTCTGCAACAAGAACAAGCAAAAAATAGCCTTTCAACTTGAGAGTCCCCAGACTTTCCATACAATCTCAAAGAACCTGAAGGAAATCGGACAGGATATTTTTGAGCTGGAAGGTAGTGAAAACTTCACATTTTTACTTTTAAAAACACATCACAATCCAAAATAAGTCTCCTTTTACAATGTTATGTCTTTCTTAATGAGGCACAAACTCAAGAAGGGACACAGAGTGGAGTGAACAGTGAGTTACAGTCACTCCAATAACTGTAACTGCATTCATTTCATGAAAACCTTTTGCCACTAACTGCTGGAAAAGTTACCAGCTCTGACTACAGGCAGAATTAATGCCAGCAACGTTGTCAAGAATCAATCCTGCTTTATCAACCATGCAGTAAAGCAGCACATTAGGCATCAGATCACATCAAAAGCAGCACAGTGAACATGTGTGGAACTTCACAGCCCACTGAATGCATGCAGAAAACTGACAGAATATCTGGATTCTCAGCACAGAACCTGAATTTGCATGGAGAAGATGTCCCAAAAGGGCAATGGATTGGGGATCAGAAACCTTTAGCTGTGCCAGCCCTACAGGTGAAGGCTAATGGTAGCCCAGAGTATTTTACAAGTGATGATCTTCTCTTCTATTCAACACTGGCAGGGCCAGCCCAGAACACTGTGCCCAGTTGTGACCACTGCATGACCTTGTTTGAGCACGGGGGTTGGACTAGATGGCATTCCAAAAGACATTTAAGAGCAGGGAATTTAAAATCTGGGTGTTCCTCCTGGACATGAGGATCCTTAATTGCAGCACAAGGAATCTCAGGAAGGGACCCAAACCAAGCAAGCACCCAAGGTAGAAGACAACAAAAGTACATAAGCATCTACAAACCTCTACATTTGCTCCCATGTTTAAGTAATTTACTAAAGATTCATCTCACCCCTGTTGAAGTCAACAGTGGAAGATTAAGATTCAGTGCTTTTGTTTCCCACCTCTGGAAGGCACACAGGACTTCCCTTCCTTACAGCACACTGACTGTTTAAGCCACTGCTTCATGATAAAATACCAGATAAAAACTGGAGGCAAGAGATCTCCCAAAACTGATGGGAATTCAGTGTAGTCAAACTGTTATTGTTCAACACCTGTTCCAATCACTTCCAAAGAGAAGAAAAAGAAATCTGAATTGCAGAAGGGAAAAGAAGTTAGTTAAATTCAGACTGCTCATGAACAATAATTTAAAAAAATAATTATAACAATACACTATCTAAAAGCACAGTGAAAGTCCCTGCCAACACCTGTCTGCCTAGCAAACACTATAGTGTAGCATTCCCAGGACAATTACATGCTCCATGAGACCACTACACTTTTGGGAAGTAATCTGTTCACTGCCAGTCTTGAGTGGCATTTATCAGCACTGCACCCTTCCCATCTTACAGCCCTCACCTCAAGGCAGGTGTCAACTTTGTATTTTTATCCCCATTTCTCAGACAAGAATGCTAAGGCAGCAAAATTAACAAATCTGAGTGGAAACCACATAGGCAGGCTTGGAACTGACCAACTCCTAATAACCAATTTAGTTCTTTGACAATTAAATCACACTCTGAGTTCCACAGCTTTGGCAAACTGCCTGCATGTTTAGATACTTGCCTGTCTCAAACTTGTGGATTTGGGCCACAAATCTCAAGAGCATGGTCTCACAAACATCCAGCTGGGCCCAAGGCTGCCCTGCAGACCTGAATGTGCAGACAATCCAGGCACCATGCTTCCAGCTCATGTCCAAGACCACCCAGAATCCAGCATAGCAACAGCACTTGGCAGTCACCACTGCAACCCAACTTATTGTTTAACGCCGTAATTAAACTGCCCTGAATATGCAAACTTGTTTCATTCAGTGTTTCACTTGCCCCAAACAGGAACTGGAAGCAACTGATTTCAGCTATGTGGTCTGCGCTCATCTGCTTTTCAAAACATGCACCGGATTTTTCATTAATAACCTCTATTTTTTTACTTCCTTCAGTGCAGCAGGAAAGAGTTTATTTCCCTTTTTCTCCAGCCTCTTCAGCACTACTGCCTCAAACTGAAGCTATATTAAGCCACTGGTCCTTCCAACACACCTGCCAAGAGACACTGCCCTCAAAAAGCTGGCCAACAACAATGTAAAACAAAAGAGGAGGGAAAAGTGATTTGGTGTTTGGGTGGCTTTGTTTGAAGGCCATCTCTGTGCAAGCAGAGAGCTGCACTGGGGGTTAGGTGGCAGCAGGGACACAGTCAAGCTGCAGGGCATTCAGCCCTGCCCTCAGACAGGCACAGCACACTGCTCCTCCTGCTTCACCCACGCAGCTCACACAGTTCTCACAGTAATTCCAACTTCTCAAGTAACTTCTCTGCGAGCTGACAGTTTTGGAGAGCCCAACCTCACCTTCTTCACACCATTCTCAGTGTGTCTCCAACTAAATTGTCATTTGTGGGTGATTACTGCAAACCAGCAGAACAGTTCTTCCATCCTCACGGCCTGGTGCCCCCAGTTCACTCAGCTTTCCTCCTCTGACCTCATTTCAGTAGGATGACTATAAAAATCACTTAAAATTATCCAGCAAGGTTTTCACCTTGCAGATCCTGGGGTACATTCTCCCAGAGGTGGCCAATAAATCAGCCAAATGCTATATTTTCAGCATCCACCAGGATAGAACTGAAGGACTTATTTTGGAGCAAGTTCTTGAAGGAAGAGCATGGTAGACACCAGTGAGAATAAAAGTCATCATCTGGTTGCAGAAAAAAAAATCAAAGCTGGGAAATATATACATACCTGGGGTCAATTAATTACCACATAATCTGCCATAGTTACAATTTCATTTTCAATTTTAGACTTCTGCAAGGCAATGGGATTAGATACAGGCAAGATAGTCACTTGTAAAATCTTGTACACTTGGGGCGCAGTTTGGCCCAATTTTGTGCTACTTGGAACTGGTTATTAAAATCTGCTCAAAGCATCTTGAGAGTCCTTGTAAACATGACCATTTTCACTATTCAATGTGCATCCAGGATAAATGGAGTAACAACTAGACTGCAGAAAGCAGCTGACTCAAACCCTTCACCCAGTTTAACAAACACCAGCAAACAGCAGGCTGATATTTGTTTCCCTAAGCAAAAACTGTTAAAAATTGGGTCTCACTTTTTTCTGGTTGGTAAGACTGGACACAACAAAACTCATCACCGTAATGAGACAGAGAACTGAACAATGAGGGAGAGAAAACTCTCTCCTGAATTCCAGATGTTTCAATGACTCCTGGAGCCCAAAGCTCAGATGTCTTGGGTTGAGATTACTTAATATAAGAAATGTAACTTGGGATGGGAGGGCAGTGCTTGTAGCAGACATTTTTTGCTGCCTTTATATAAAGTAGTCTGTCTACAATAGCATGAATGGGAGTAAAGATCAAACTCTCTTTCTTTTCATAACCATAAAAAAATAAAAAATTAAAATCTCAGCAACCTAATAAAACACATGGGAGGTTAAAAAGTAAAATTGGCTTGTTACTAAAACAGGTCTTAATATAGAATGCCTGTAATAATGAAAAAGGGTAAATGAAAAGCATGCTGATTCCTGTTATTCTTTGAGTTAGACCATGCCCTTGGGTAGTATACGAAACCCCAGAAATGCAAAATATGAAAGTAATAAACATACAATTGCTCAGAACTTGATAATGATCTCTGTGAAACAAAATCTGAGGATTTTTGGTAGGCTTTGATGATTCTCAACGTGGAATTAAACTGAATGTATTTAAATTAAACCTAAAATAAAAACAGCTGCTGGAAAACATGCATGACCAAATTCCTCATCTGACCATGTGCTGCTTTTGGCTGTTTTCTTTTAGATTTTAAAACTTCACTGGCATTCTGCATATTCAACTGCAGTACAAAGCACAATACAGTAGCTACTGCTGGCATTCAGTTAAGCCAATCTAATTTTATAGATGTTTTCCTGACCCACTGCTATTTCCACCAAATAAATTTATTCACTCTGGTAGCTGCAATTCTGTGTGCAACAGGCGTAAGAGAAATACAGGTATTGTTAAAGTTCATTAAATCCCCCCTATTGCTCTGATGGCAACTCTCAAAGCAAAATAATCATAGAGAAAAAAGACAGCTAATTAATTTTCCTAAGAGTTAATCTGAAGAACCAAACAAGATGGATTCCTAAGTGGAGTTTTCCTGTATGAAAAAGATTTGTGCCATTACTTTTTTTTGTTTGTTTGTTTGTTTGTTTCTGGTTGAGAAACAGGGGAACAATGCAGGAGAAGGACACACAGGAGAAGAAATTACTTCTATTATTAAACACATGAAAAAGACTTATTCCAGCCCAGCAAGCCAGAGGGCAAAATTAACAAGATGTATAGAATTCACTTCCACTTGTGACTGAATTACCAAACAAAAGATATCCATGTCACAGTGGAAATGCCTTAATCAAATAAACTTTGAAATACCATTTATTTGGAAATCTGACCCCCCTATTCCCAAATCTACACGTTTCTATGGAAATCCAAGAGAGAAAGAACACAGAGCATTCTGCATCACCGTGAATTGAACTTTCAGACTTGTCATGGTTTTGTTGATAGAACTATAAACCATGTGTATGCATTGTTTCCTTTGTACTTGGTAGAATGACAGCAAAAATTTGAAAAATAATTTCACAGTAGTCAAAAAGCACTTTTCTGTCCCATATTCATTTACCTTTAAAACATGGATATCTTAAAAAATAACCCACATCCTAAAAAAACCATTCCTATAAAAACCTTTCTCACTTTGTTTTGATCTCCTTGTAGCATGTGCACGGCTCAGAAAACACTTTAGAGTGAAAAGCCAAATGTTTCGTTTAGCCTAAAATCTGAACGCCCATAACCACTGCCAAAATAAGGCAATATTAACTAAACACCAGAAGATAATTTTTAGAATCTATCTACAAATCTGAAATGCTATCAAATCGAGATGGTAGGAAAAGATTTCTATGTGTTCTGTGGAAAAAAAATCAAACCCAAACCCCAATACAATCTACATGCTACACTCCTAAAAATGCCTCCCAGCACAAAGATAAGCTTTCATTGCTTTTTGCAGGAATAATTCTCAAGGCTTTTGTGTAACCAAGTTATGCATAAAGTTGTCCATGACAGCCATGGCATACAGAGCATGAGAGTAGAAATGGAGCTTTATTTCCTCATAATCCTCAGGAGTGAACCCTGCAGCTCCAACAGCTCCTCACAATCCCAAGTGTCTTCACCTGATTTGGCTACAGGAGTTGGGACTGATCCAACTCCAGAATTTCAGGTTACTCCTTTCTGACCCATTAAGCATGAATGTCACTCCTCACCCTTCCCTCTGACACCCTGGCTTGCTGGGGGACCCGCTGGCCTCTGACTGCCACAAGGCCCAGCTCTGCAAGGGTCACAGAATCATCAATGTTTTGGCTTGGAAGAGACCTTAAAGATCATTTTGTTCCAACCCCCTGCCATGGGCAGGACACCTTCCACTTTTCCAGGCTGCTCCAAGCCCCATCCATGCCTGGCCTAGGACACTTCCCTGGATGGGACATCCACAGCTTCCCCATTCCAAGGCCTCACCACCTTGGTAGGGAAGAATTTTTCCTAATATTTAATCTAAACTTAATCTCTGTCAGTTTGAAGCCTTTTCTCCCTGTCCTGTGCTTCTCCACCTTTCCTGTAGGCTCCCTTCAGGCACTGGAAGGCCACAGCGAGGTCACCCTGACACCTTTCCTTCTCCAGGCTGAACAATCCCAATTCTCTCAGCCTTTCCTCACAGGAGAGGTGCTTCATCCCTCTAATCAAACCTCAAACCATTATGTCTTGTTGTCCTTCCATAAGGAAACAAAGAAAGTGACAACTGCAAGGCTGAGATGATGCTTTTAGAAGGAACGGGCGCTTGCTAAGCAATATTTAACAGCACCCAGGCTCTTACATGGTGGTCAAAGAATTCCCTCCCTGCAACTCACAAGAAGATGAAGCTTTTCAGAAGTGTAGGAGGACAGCACTGCTTTCACCACATCCAGCAAAATCTTCATGCAGCAAGGCACCAGAGCTCAGTCCCAAAGACAGCTTCAGCATGTGACAGACACGAGCAAAGCACCAGAACTCTTCATGTAGCAAAGCACCAGAGCTCAGTCCCAATGACAGCCTCAACACGTGACAGACAAGAGTTCCCCCTCCAAACCCTGCAAGCACATGGAGATCCTACAGCTCAGGTGAAATGGCACAGAAAATCCGACTATCTTTGTCATTCTTCCATGTTTTCCCATGGTTTATTATAGTTTATTCCCATGTCAGCACCAGAATCTATTTACCTAATAAAACCTAAATAATGTCAAGGTTGTCAAGAAACTGATCTTGGAATCAAAAGATTGCAAATTTTATTAAAGCAGAGAGCAAGACAATTTCCAGTAAAAAAAGAAGTGCAAGTGCACAATACCAACCATGTCAGCATGTTTTGTTAGAAACATTTTATGTTTTTCTTGACAAAAAAGATGAAAAATTTGCAGAAAACTGAAATTATTATTCTGATTTTTAAATATAAGAGTAGCTTGTTTTTTCTTAAAATATCTTCACATTCAAAAAAGTTAAATTTCCTCAAGTAAATGGATATAACATCTTTTTTGCACAATGAATTTAGAAAAGTCACAAACATTAAACTGATCAGTTACACATAAAAATACATATGTTTGATGTCACATCACCAAAATATCCCAGAAAACACATTCACATGGCTCCTGCCATTGGAGCTCACCATACTTCACTCTTGATTCATTACCTGGAGCAGAACTGGGAACTAATTTAAGTTTAACAGTTGCAAATAACATTACATCAATTTCCAAATTTGTACTTAAAGTCAATACATACACTTAGGGCATATCATCATCACTATCACATTTAAACCTCACTGCTTTTTTTGACGATGTGAAAAGAAAACACTTGGAAAATACTTTAACCAAAATTTTTACATTTCCACTTTTAGTAAACTCTATTAATATGATCTTGCCTATGTTCCGTATATTTAGAGGGCTTCTGTATTTACACTGGAGTAGTGAACAAGTCACTGTGACAAACTTGTATTTGGATATTCCCAGTCCGTAATTTTGAATGTGGATGGCACTGTACCTCAATGCTTTGTGTCAAAAGAATGCAAAGTGCACACTCATAACAAGCAAATGAGCTGAAATATAAAAATGTGCTGTGGCTTGGAAGCTGGAGAAACTTTCAGGCACTGAAAAAGCACAGCAATAAAAAAGGAATACTTTGCAAATTTCAGTATTTTCTTTCCTCCAAAGAATATTAGGTCCGTAAGTAATTCACAATTAATAGGCCTGTTCTTGACAGAAAATGTGTATCTTATTAAAGGAAGAGAAGTTTGTTACTTTTACTCAAAAAGATTTAAGAGTTTCCAAAAGCTGTAAGTGGCCTAAGCACTTCTTCAGAGAGGTACTTCTCCTCAGAGGTATAATCTTACTCTTTTCAACAGGGGTCTGTTAAAAGAATTTATTTGTGAAAGGATAATCTTGTGCAGTTTGAACTTTCTCACCAAGCTCCCTGCTCATTGCTATGCGGTGTGGGAGGTAAGGCTGCTTGCAATGCCAGCCATGTCTATCGAATCAGAACTAACCTTTTGTTCCACTTCTTTTCTCTGCAACTTTCTGCCTTCAGTAGCCTCCTCAGAAAGAAATATATATATACTTTTGAAGCCTTGGTGCCTTTCAGGTAATTCATTTCCAAGCTGGTTCAAAATAAGGAAGTTTGATGGTTTTGTGGAAAGCCAATCAGGACTTTGCAGAACAGAGGAATGTGTGGCCTTAACTTTGTCACCTCCACTTTGTGACTGCTCATCAATGCGAAAACAAAGGCAATGTCATCTCATAATGTAACACCAACTCATACCAGGGTCCAAAAATTAAAGACCAGAAGACTGATTACCATTAGTTATCAATGCCATCAGAATAGCAAGATTCAGACAGCAAAGTTTCAGAAAGAAGAAAGATCACAATAACCATCAGCACTAGTGATAGATATAAACACACCAAGGAGAGCAAAGATTGATGACCACAGTGCTCACTTCACTTTAGAGAAAAGCAATATTCTTAAGGAATAAGTACCTGTAACTTATACCACACACACAAAAAATATTAGTGCTTGCTCACTAAACATCATAAATGCATGTAAAACCATAAAACAAACACATAAGTACCCTGCAATGCAAAAAACCAACCCACGGTCTCTGAAGAAAAAGTATACAAAAATAGCATATAAAATTAGAAAACCATATTAAGCAGACACTGGGGACACATCAATAATGCAGCTTTATCACAATCTCAAACCAAAGAAAAAGCACATGATAAAAATCTAAGTGTTTATGGTTTCTCTTCTCATTCAATGCTGTGTATTACAACTAAAAAATTATCTTGGTAAAATCATGTACTGTAGGGGTAGGGCTGAGGAATCTGATAAAGACAAAAAATCTCTTTGTTAGCCAAGCCACAAAGCATCTACAGAGCCTAATTCATCATGAAAATGCCAGGACGCCTGAGAGCTGAGTGACAGCTCGGCCTCTGCTGGCTCCCTGTGCCTCCCTGCAAGGCCTGGATTCAGCGTGCCTGCTGCTCCGGGCAGCACAGCTCCTGTGCACACGGCTGCCAGCAGGAGCTCAGCTCAGCAGACAGGGACAGCCCGAGCACAAAAGCCCTCACAGCACAGCTGGGAATTCGCTGGGTGCTGGCAGCTTCTCCTCGGGTGTAAGGGAGCGTTTCCACACGCTTTGCTTCCTCTCCCCTCAGGAGAGATCAGTGAGCTCTGCAGGTGTGCCCACCCCCTGCAAGCACCAGGCTCTGGCAGCACCACCTGCCACCTGCCCAGGTGCCCATTCCCAGGAACCCCAGGGCTGTCACCTGGGAGCTCCATCCCCCCTGGGAGCTGCCACCCCCCCTGGGAGCTCCATCCCACCTGGGAGCTCCATCCCCCCTGGGAGCTCCATCCCACCTGGGAGCTCCATCCCCCCTGGGAGCTCCATCCCCCCTGGGAGCTCCATCCCACCTGGGAGCTGCCATCCCCCTGGGA
>VZUI01050968.1:0-34739 GCA_013401135.1 Cettia cetti | reverse complement strand
CGCCCCCCCCCCCCCCCCCCCCCCCGGCCGCAGCCACGGCCGGCACTTCTTTTAGGACGCCCCAGATTTCTATTCCCCTTGGGAAAACAGCCCCCGATCTAGCCACCGGCCCTCGGTGCCCCGCGGCCGCCGGCGAAGTCGCCCCCGCAAGCCCCGGGCACGGCACATGCGCGACCCCGCAGCGCTGCGCGGGCCCCGCGCGCCCCCTTGCGCCCTCCGCCCGGCCGGCCGGCAGGGTCGGGCATCGCGGCCGCGGGGAGCCCGGCCTCTCGGCCCACCTCCCCTGCCGCACGGGGCCACAACAGACCCCAAGGCAGCGCTGTGGGTTCTCCCGGTGGGATCCGTCAAACGCTGGCTGGCCGGACGCCGGACCATAAGCCTCACTTTACACAAGGGGAAGCCATGGAAAAATTGTTACGTTTATAGGCTCTGCTTGAAATAATTTAAATCCTTCTCTACTCTGGTCTCCTGAGTACTGCACAATGACTACGGATACAAGTTTGTATTAAGGCTCCAGGATTCACCTTAGTTTTTAATTAACTGAGGCACGGTGAGTGCTTAAAACGGTTTACTGGGTATCGCTGCATGCTGCTTCTTCATTAAACTGAAAAATAACATTCTATGGAATCATTTTGGCAGGTTTTTCAAATAGTTTGATGCCTGCAGAGATCTTTATGCAGAGCTTTTCCACAGAGCTGTCAGTGTCCTGCCGTCTAAGCTTTGCACCATGTGCTCCAGGATGCCATCTCATCATGGACGGATACAATTGTTTGCTGGGTACCTACACCCCACCACCCTTTCCCTGACTTCTTAATCAGCTCAAATCTAACATCAATTGGCTCCTTATAGATCATTGCTGTTACTAATTCAGTCATGCAGTCAGGTCTTCAAAATCAGCCAGGTGGCCCATGTTGTCCCATTTCAGGAAACAGAGGTGTTTCACCAGTATGGCATTGCCTCTATGAGGAGCAGTGTGCCACACCTGATCTCTATTTTGCTTCAGGCAGATAAGTTTGGCAGAGTTGTGCAACCCAACAAAATGGAGAGCATCAGCTCCTACCATAGCTATGAAATGAAATGCAGTTCTCTCCTTACTACAGAGTTTTACTAGTGGAAATTTAGACTGAAATCTAAACAAATTCTTTGATTGACATATATGCAACCAAAGTAAAGAGGCATCTTCAAGAATAAGAAGAAATGGGACCTAACAAGAAAGGATGAAGTACATAGGTTTCTTTTTGAAGATTGAAGAATGCCATGGTGATGGCTTATCACAGCTTTAATGTCAATGGGGAGAAGAAAGGGAGATGATATTTTTTCTGTGCAATTTAAGTATGTCCATCCCTAACATTTCCAGACAGAGTAGCTATCTGGGAATTTGTCCTGCACCTTTGGGAACTGGAGCACATATGGCGTATTTAGAGATGACAGGTGGGGCAAGGATGACTGTTATGATGCCTGCTGTTAGAGGAAACAAATTAGATTTTGGTGTAATTTATCAGAGCTGGAGGCCACCCCATGTTACAGTAGTTGTCCAAGTGATACTTATGGTCAGAGTATGCCATACTTTTTAATGTTAATTTCCTCCCCCACAAAGGGAAAGAAATGAATAATGGTGTTTCTAGACCACCAATAACTGCTGAATACTTATGAGCCAATATTAAGTGTGAAGGAAGACCTCTCACAGGGGCTCCAGCAAGACCAGTCGCTGTATAGGCTGCCATGTCTCTGCACATAAAAGTTTCCTCAGACCAGAGTGTAGCAGCAGAGATGGACGTGAGAGAAAGAAGGTTGTGAAAGGGTTACTCAAGGCTTAGTCCTATGCATAAGGCTCCACCCTGTCTGTTAATGGGGGATGTTCATCACATATTTCTGGGCTTAACTCACACTATCTTAACATTACCCCTGGGATGAAATATACCCTCTTTTATGAGCTCAGGAGTGGTAAAACAAAGACTTTGGTGAAGTAGGCAGAGGTCATCCTTATTTATAAATATGAAATGGGTTCCCTCCAAAAATGATTTGCCATGTTTTGTTACCATATTTTGGATTGCCATTATTTTCTGTACTTAATCTTTTATGGGGTTTTATGGTTTGTTGTTTTTTTTGTTTTTTTTTTTTTAATGGGAGTTTTCAAGGGAATTTTGTACTCCTCCCTGCCCTGGTCAAGATTCTAGTATGCAAAGTCAGATTTGTTTTCATTTTTTTTGTTTTGTGATTCACCCACCTCTCTGAAGGCTTTTGGATTCTTAGGGAAAAGAACCTCTCCTATGATGTTAAGGCAGAGACCAATGGAAAGGAAAACAGAAATGTATATTTTTTTTTTTTACATTTATGCCACTCCTTGTGAAGCTTACATGGCAACTCTGAAAAACCTACTGACACTATATCCTCACCTGGTTTGAGTATTTTTCATTTCATTTCTTCAGATCCTCTTCACGTCCACAACTAAGGACACTAATTTATGAGTAAGACAATGTGGTGTAGCCTCCATACAGAATAATTCTCCATCATAGTATTCTGTTTGAGTTGGAAGGGACCTTTAAACATTCTCTAGTCCACCCCTCTTCAATGAGGAGGGCCATCTTCAACTAGTCCTTCAAGACCGTTTATCTCTGAATAGTACGTCAGATTCACTACCTCACTCTGCACCTACAGCAGACTACACCATAAGGCTACCTACATTCTTTCTCCAGTGACCTGACCTGGTCTCTGCTTTTATTCAACAAATAAATGAATCCATCATGCCTGAAAGGGAAAGATGCAGGATTCATGGGTAACTCCATGGGATGATCCCCACCATGGCTTCATAAAAAAAGATACTAGTTGGTCTGCAAGTAAAGTTTAACAGCAAGGAGCCCGAGCAAGTACTATTGTTGATGCGCTGAATCTGTGTTTGCCAGAGGTTTTCTAGTAAATCCTCAGAACAAAGACGGTAACTTTGTTATTAAAAAATTCTCTGTATCATTCCTGAAAAGGCAGCCAGAATTAGAGGTAACTGGTTCTTTATTTCTGAGGCAAGCTCTGCTGAACAGCTGATACTGAGCAGGAGGGAATTGTTCAAACATCTGTCTTTGTGGCAGAATTGGAAGCTTCTGAGATAATTCCCCATAACTGCAGATATAAAGAAGAATGAACAGGCTGATTTTAGAGAAAGTATGATTTAAAAGAAAAAAAAATAAAAGAAAAAGGTTTGATTTCTTTGACTGTGCAAGATTTTTCGCTAGAAAACAGAACCTATACTCTCAGAGATTTCATTGTAATTTCATTCCATCTGTTAGGCATGTAAGTATTAAGACTGCTACTCTCCTTTTTTCAGTAAAAAGGAATAAAAATTGATGTGTTTCCCTTCTTTTCATTAAGGGAAGGAAGTGAGAAGTGAGTATAGACTAAAGATATATTCATGGCAGTTTGGTGTCATTTCGCACAATTCCAGAAGTGTATGTAAAATGGAAAGTACAGGCCAATAAAAGTAATTTTCTGAGTCCTATTAGCTGCCAAATGGAATCACAATATACAGTTAGCTGGGAATCTGCAAGATTTCACACCTAATTCTATTGGACTTAAATTTTAATTTGCCATCAGAACAAAACCTCTAATTGCAAGCAGAAGCAGCTTATTACGTCTTTTATGTGACTCTGACTCATACATTGACCAAACTGTAAGGAAATAATTTTCCTTTGCATAGAGATGATGATCCCACTTGGATGTTCTGTACCTAGGAATTCCTCACAATTTACTAATAGGGAACAGAAAATGAGAGGAAATTATCTTCATCTGTTTCTCTCACCCATAAAGCCCAAAATAGACAACTGTTAGAGCAATTGCATACCCTTACACCTTCTCCAGTTAACTCCTCCTGCACAGTCCTCAACTAGCAAGCTGTTAAAGAAAATAAATATGTGGGGAAAGGAGCTTTTATATCTCAGGTATCAGTGAAAGGATTGTAGTAAATGCAGGGTGAAAACAGAAAAAGAGTAGAGTTAGGAGTTAGAAGGGTAAAGGGAAAAATGGGGGAAAGGGCGCCTACTGAGGCTTCTCTCTCCAGACATTCGTGATCAAAGCCCACCACTGCTATTAGGCAATCAATCTGCAGTTGCATACATAAAACCTTGGCAGTGTGTAGTCTCCACTGCTTTCAACAGAGGCTTTAGACATTTGAAACTGGGCACTCTCCCAAAATTTAGATCCAGTTGCACTGTACATTCCAGAAAAGGCAGCATCAAATCAGAGGCCCTCTTTTACCCATGCTGTTTTCAAGCTGAAGTGTATAAAAATTATGCTCTAGCCTCTCCATTTAACCTCTCGGGCTGGCTATGTTTGTGTCCTCCAACTTCATAAAATGGCACACACGGCAAGTAGGCAATTGCTGGCTAAATGCATTGATGTTTTAGGAAAGAATACTGATAATGTGTGCCTTTCTTTCCTGACTAATTCTTTCTGGGATCATTCAGTTGCCTACTGACATCTTAATTTTTCAAACAGAAATCTACTTTGGCATCACATCTTGTAGGTGTAATGCACATTTTTTTCTTAAGATGAGTTATTCTGAATCTCCTGTTTGTTTTGCTTTTCAGCTTTTAAATCTTTCTGTCTTTTATGGTAGTACATTCTCCTGCACTTCGTTCAAAACCAGGACTAGCAGCCAGCTAAAATTTTAGCAGCTTCCTATTCTTATTCACACCACAGCCAGAGGTTTCTCAAGCAGCTACATTGGATTTCTTGCAAAAAGATGAACTCAAAGGAATTCTGCAGTCGCAAAATACAGATTGCAGCCTCTGTTACTTAATCTTAGTCTATTTACTTATACCTCTAGATGCTTCTGCTTTCTTCTGATAAAACACATCTTTAGAAATAACTTAATCTCTATGTATCTGAAGAATACAGAGGCCCTATGTTTACTAGATTTTACAATTATCAAGTATTCAATTTCTTAACACTCTATCTATCTATCTATCTATCTATCTATCTATCTATCTATCTATCTATCTATCTATCTATCTTTCATTCCATTATCAGAAAAGAAGTGCTGTAGCTGTAAATATATGGGACATTCACTGAACTCTTCCACATCTACAAAAATGCCCTGTGGAATGTGCAGCCTTCAGTGAAGTTCTGCAGAAAAGATCCTTTCAAAAGAAAAAGTCAGAGACCAAACACCACTTAATAGGATACACACAGAAGTGTGGTGAGATCCAGAGCATGCCCATGAAATCATCTGTTTATTTATGATAAGAAACTCACTTCCTCTTGGATAACCTCAGGATTGCTTTTGTTAAACTCTTGGCAGCTTAAAAGTCATCTTGCTTTCCAGCTTCTGAGCCTTCTTCATTTCTCTTTGCTTCTCTCTTCCCCATACAAGGGCCCCCTCTCTTCACTCAGCTCCGATTCTCCCTCTCAAATGACATTCTTTCTGTACTTGTCTGCACAAACAGCACAAGACCCAGGCTGTGCTTCTATGAAAGCCAGGAATAATGTCTTAGTCTTTTGCAGTGATTGATGCACCATCCATGGAGAATACTGTTCCATGGTCAGAGAGGTTCACAAAGCCGTGATTTGTGCTGATCTGCTTTTTACTTTCACTGTAACTTAAAAGAAAAATGTGGCAAATGTTCCATGACTATGTGGTCTTTTTTGTTGTGAATCTGTAGCTCAAGATTTTTAAGTCAGATCCAGAAAAGGAATCACACACACAGAGATGTATGTTACATACAGGTATCATATATCTCTGTGTGTGTGATTTGATTTTTAATACAATAAACAACTAAGCAACATTTAATATTTAAAACAACTAAAACTGGAATAAAATATTTTGCTTGAACAGATCTACAAGGCAAGTCTTCAGTTCATGACATACAGCCTAGTCTAATCCAGCACACAAATGACCTTACTTCGATTAGTATATCTTGGGAGCTCCAATCAGCTCATGTTTCCTTTCCTAAACCTTTGGCCTGACATAACACAAGTACCTTCCATGTGTATCCAAAGACTAGAATATAGCCCAGGTCTCTGACACTTGCCCAACTTGGGTGAATAGAGATAATGTAATTCACCTTATGTCTGAGTCTGTACCTGAGGCATGCAGACATTTATTACAAGACAAATATCATTAACAGGGGGATGTTCACATTTCCATCAAGTCAACAGTAGAATTCTCATTAATTTCAGATTAAATGGGAATATTCACTAAGCATCTGTCAGGGGAAAAAGATATGGTAGAAATTGGAGAGTTTTAAATATCTATACTGAAACCTTGATCCAAATATACTGAGGTGCTGGCAGTTCAGGAAAAGCTTTATTGGTAACTCCTTAAAGAATTAACCTGCTGCTTTTCTCTGGTTATGATTTTGTGTAAGAAAAGCTTAACCCTTAGGACATTGACATTTTACCAAATCACCAAACAAATAATTTGGTGATTTGGTAAATCCAGCACAGCTGGATTTCAGTCAGAAGTCTCCTGGGCGAGGTGGAGTTTTGAAGGTAAAAAGATAATTGCAATATTAATTTATATAGATAATTAAACAATTTAGTTAATTTATAGTTGCTAATTGTATACTGTGTGTTATTTTTCTGTATGTCTAAATGTCATAAGTAAAACCAGAACTGAAATGACTCTGTAAAGCTCACAATGGTTTTCCAAGTTTCAACAAAATGTTGCCATCTACTGTTAGTACAATAATAATGATAATACTAAATAAAACATAAATTGGTGAAACTAACACTGTAGTTGTGGAAGAACTTTGTGATTATTTGTGTCCTATTTTGCTGATGCACAAGGGACTTTTCTTTGAATGCACAGGCAATAATGTGTTTGTAAATCCTTCTATATGTCAGAAGGAGAATAGCATTCATTGTTTGCAAGATCTCATTATGATTACTTTTCATCTCTAAAAATGTTGTAATAGTTTCCAGAACTAGCATTTATGGTATTCAGTATTTAGAGAGAAAATAGGCTTAATTGAAAAACTTGTTCTAAATGTTCCAATGTTCTTCATTTATGCTTTTTTTTTTTTTTGATCAAGCACCCAGAAAAGTGACAGTGCCTTGCATAGCAGATTGCTAAAGATTTTACTTCTCCTATAAAAAGGTAAAAGCACACACACACACACACACACACACACACACATGCATACACCTTTTGCTGAAAATGCTTATGGGGTACATCAAGGTCAGGCAGGAGTACCTTACCTAAAGACACGAAGACCAATCTGTTACTGACTGCTTCTGTTCTGAGCTGACAATAGCAAAACTACTGTCAGTCCTTTACTTTATATACAGCAAAACTAGTTAAAACTTGGTTAAAAGTCTCAAAGAGGAAATTATCTCTGAAGCACCAAAAGTGAAGGCAATGTGCTTTTTTCCCATGCATGACACTGGAGCAGGAGGTAGATTTCAAACAGTTATGGGATCTCTGAATTCCAGCTGTGTGGACCTTAACTGGCACACTAAACTTATTTTCTCATGTCCCATATTTGCTTATTAAAAAGATCCCACTGAATTTTCTACATTATATAATGATGAAATAGTAAAATCTATTCCCCTAACAAAGCCTAACATGTTTCAAACAGAACTTCCCATAACTTAAGAAAACCTCTGCTCATGTGTTCTTTTTATTACTTTCTCGAAGAAACAAGCTCAGTTGCCTGTCACAGCTATGAGCTGTGAAAAGTTTAGAGGCTGTCCATACTGTCTATGAACAGAACTGAAGGAATGTAAATACAGGAAGAGCAAAACCCATAGCTGGTGTCATGCAGTGCCACCTGCACCTGAAGCTCTCAAATTTAAGTGATTTTCAGTAAGGCTGAGGAGGCTTGGTGTTGCTGCTGATGAAGCATTGATGTAGAATTCTTGATCAGCTGTATAACAAAGACATAAAATGGAGGAAATATTAGTCATGTTTATTGTTTCATAGTATGCTTATTCGAGGTACAGGAAAGTGAACTTCTGTGATGGAAATTCTGATCCAGCAGACAAGCGCAGTTGTATGAGGTGCAGTCTAGAATGGATTGAGAAACAAAGCAGAGTAGCCCTGGCCCCTGGAACTCTGTGCTGAATAGCTTTTTCACTGTTGTGTGTTAGCCAAAAGCAGTTTCAGAAATAGCATACAGGTCTCTTTGTTAAGAGGTTATGTAAAACAGGCCAAAACTCCAAGAACTTTTTGAGAAACAAAAAGGATAGAGTCAGGAAAACTCATATTCAGCAGTAGTTGATATGATCAAGGGCCATGAAGAACAGTATTAAGAGATTCCATACAAAAGTCTAAGACTCCCAGTGACATCTTTGCCTTGATTTTTTACTAGTTGTGTTGTCTTCAGGTCTCCTCTGTCCTTAAGCCTATTATCAAGACCTTGGGAAATGAAATGTTGCCCAGGGTAAAGGAGGGTGGAGTACAAGACTACTTAAGTAGGCTGTACACAAAAACCCCCATGGGACCAGATGGAATTCCCCACAGGATGTTGTGGGAGCTTGCTGATGCCCCTGTAACACACTGCACAATCTTCAAATTATCATGATGTTTCAGAGAGAGGTTTCTGATGACTTGAAAAAGGTAAATAATATATAGCCATGTTCAAAAGGGTTGAGGAGGTGGGTCTAATGATATCAGGTTGGTCCATGGTAAGATTATGAAGCTGGGAAGCCATGTCCAGGTGACTGAAGGAGAATAAAGTGATTGGGAGTATGGACAATGTCTTTGGCAGGGACAAATCACACCAGGCTAGTTGGATTGCCTTCTGTAACATCCCATGTAGACCAGAGATAAGAAGTGGATAGTGTTTTCCTCAGCTTTGAGAGGCCTTCCAAGCAATCTCCTGTAGTATATTTACAGACAGATTGGTGAGATATAGATACTACAGACAAACTATACAGCAGGTGGAAAAGTTTCTGGATGGCCAGGCTCATAAAGTAATGATCAGCATTATGAAATCTGCTGTTGGGTACTTGTGACATTGTGCGGGAATCAGTCAGGGACCAAGAAGTGTTTAAGGTAACATTTTATTTGCAGATTTTATATTTATGAATCTTTTGATTCTGAACAAAAAGCAAAATTTTCTAACCTTCATACTCTTTTAAAAACCGAATCCAAGCATATGATGTGATTTATTTTTTTTTTTTTTACTTTCTTGGCCCTCCTGGGGTGCTTTTCCTTTACCTGTTACTGATTCTTGTGTTAGATTTGTCAGTCTGTAGTTGTCAGTCTGCTGAGAGAAGACTGGTCATATCAAACTTTTGCTAGATGTAATAAAGGAAGCAACTTACTGCACATGAGAAAAAATGCCTATTGCCAATATATTTTTACTTTGCCATCCTTTACTGTGGCTGTCCTAATCCCAAACTCTTCTGGGAGGTATCCTATATCAGCTCTAGTGCTTTTCAGTGGTGGCATTAAAAATAACTTTAGAATTAAAAAACCTCTAGCTCTGATTTACCCAGTGCTGGTGATAGGTTGGCTGGTGGACACAATAACAACAACAAAATCCAGTAGCAGATATGGCAGTGTTTTAGGACTTTCCCCATCTAATGCTGTCAGTGGAAACATTTCATAAAAAACCCAATGTAAGTATGTCTTCAGCATATCCATAATGTTGCTCTTCTGTGGCATTAAAAGGCATGTGCTGTTCGTAGATGAGTTATGTCTTTTATCTGCATGAGCAAACACTCGTGATCAGAGCAGAGTTATGGCATGAAGTGAAGCCATGGCCGAAACAGTCTTCTCTGTGCAAGAGAAGATTCAGTAGGGATCTTACCAATGTACATGAGTACCTTTAGTGGAGCACGTGAAGAAGGTTCAGTCAGACTCTTTCCTGTGGCATTCAGTGAGAAGACATGAAGCAATGAGCACAAATGAAAACACAGGTGATTCCATTTAAATCTCTGAAAACACCTTTCCACTGTGAGGATGACCAAGCACTGGAGCAGGTTGCCCAGAATGGTAATGTAGTCTCAATCTGTGGAGATAGTCAAAAATCAACTGGACACTGTCCTGGATGTCTCTGCTTGACCAGGAGTTTGGACCAGGTGACCTTCAGAGATCCCTTCCAAGCTCAGCTGTTCTGTGATTGTGAGCAACTTTTTCCCATAGGAAACAGTGGGATAACCTACTAATCTCATTTTGTTTAAAAATAGCACTTTTCTACTTTTCCAGTAGTTAGGAGTGTTATGCTTAGATAGGAAGAAGTGGAAGGTAACATGTAAGTGGCAACATGTAGCTGTGCTTAAGCACACTATCCTCCTCCAGCCACATAACAAAGGTTTCCTGCAGTTATCTGAAAACACAGTTTTGTCCCTTCTTCACTTTCAGTTTTGTTCTTTCTTCAATATATGCATATTATGGGTCAAAATTTGAATCACATGAATAAATCTCAGAGAAGTCTAGCTATGTAATTATCAGTTATTAGATGGCTACAAAAATCATGGAAGAGGAGCTAAATGCAGTGGGATTTATGAAAACCAGTTTCCAGAGGATATAACACTAGATGTGCAAAATAATAAAATTTAATATGAACATGCTGTCTGTCTGTTTTGCAGAAAAGCTTATCTTTCCAAGAGAACATTCTAGGCTGAATTGGTCACAGGTCCTGCTAAGGACAGAATGTTACAATTGTCTATAAAACTTCGCAATTCGGAGCAGAAATGTGTCACATTCCTTCATCTCAGTTCATTCACATCAGTTAGCATATACTAAGTCCAGGGACAACAATGATCCAAAGGGGAAATATTATTTTAAATGAGCACATTTTGTGATAATTGGTTTTTGTTTTGTATCAAACTTTGAAAAATAAGGACTTTTTTTGCAGATTGTATGAATTGCATTATCATTGAATGTAATTATTCTGATTGTCATGTCATTTTTTTTTCCTTAAACAACTGTTGGAGACTGAGGATTATAATAATTATAACAATCTAATTATATATAACTATATTATTATAATTAATAAATATTATACAATAAAATTATGATTATGTGATCATAGAATCATAGAATGGTCTAGGTTTGAAGGAATCTTAAAGATCATCTAGTTCCAACCCCCCTGCCACGGTCAGGAACACCTTCCACTAGACCAAGTCATTCCAAGCACCATCAAACTTCACCTTGAACAGTTCTGGGAAATGGGCCTCCAGAATTACTCTATACAAACTGTTCCTTTGTCTCAACACCCCTTCAGTAAATAATTTGTTTCTAATGTCATATCTAACACTACTCTATTTTAGTATAAATCCATTACATTTATAATCTCATCTTTTGTTAAGAAAAGAACACACAAAATGTGGGTGCATGTTTTTTCTCCCCTTTTGAGCAGCCCCTCCAAAAAGGTGCTCTCTTGCTGTTGTAATGGTTTCATACAAAATCTCATGACTTCTGAACAGTCTCAGAATTTTGAAAGAGGGGGCTGAGCAATTTTTTCTGCTGCCATGGAAAAACATGTGAGGTATACCAAGCAGCAAATTAAACTCTTCAGGGCTGAAAGAGGCATAACCAAATTTCCTTTACTTTTAAAAATCTTTGTTCCTTTTCACAGTAAGGAGTGACTTTGTAATGACTAGTGAAAAACACAGGTCTCGAGAAAGGCTTCTATGTCCCTTTGGACCTTGTAGTCTTCATCAGTGCTCCAATACACCCTGTACATAATACTTGCACATATTTTCCTTTAAATGGTGCTTTTAATTAGCTAGAAGAGTAAGAAAATTCGCTTTCCTAAAATGAATGGCAAAGCCCCCATCACAGCCCAACCCTCATTCACAGGATCGAGGCAGATTCATATTCTTTTCTGCAGATCCAGCAGAGGGAGCTTGTTTAACCCAGAAAATAAACCTCAAATGAAATAGCAAGTTGTTTGAATTTTGGGGAAAGAAAACATTGCCTAACCACATGAAAAAAGTCAAAATTATATTGAACAAGTTAGTAAGTCTTAACAGACAAATCATTTGGAAGGGTTTTCACACACGATCTAATAATCTAGTAATACAATGCAAAAACCCAAAAACAAAACAAAACAAAAAACCAACCAACAAACCCCATGATCTGTGTTTGACAGTAATAATATTTCCATTATGCTACACTTTTAGTCAAAGTGAAGTCTAAAATCAGGATCAGTTCTGTCATTTTGGTCATCATAGAAATGTATGTCATGAGAGGCATGGCAGTAACCTCTTTCTGCTTAAAATTATTATTTGTATAGGACAATAGCATCTAAGTAAAACTATGAAATTGTATTGGTTAATACATAGGAAGGCTTTAAATACTTACAACCTATTATCATTGTTCAGAGTGTTATTAGGCATTTGAGTCACATTTAGGAGGTCATTATAAGTGTTGTTATTAAAATTATTCACCTGTTGTGGTTTACCTTCTTTCACTTGTTTCATCTAAGATTTGAAAAGCATGTTTCTATCAGCCATGATAATTTACTTTGTTGGCTTGATTTTACAAATATTAAAAATAATGTTGTCTGGATTTCACAGATATGAAAAATAAGGATTTTTAGCTGGGTGCCCTGCTGAGGACTGGGTGCCAACTGAAAAGAGAAATAAAATATCTGGGCTCTATTTGGTTTGCTCTCCCCACAAAATACCACAGCAATGAATGAATGCACTGTAGGCTGAGGACATTGATAATGTGCTGCAAAATGAGGGAAGATAAGGTCATGTTTGATAAACATTTCTCAGTATTTGTTATTACAGAAGACGTGATTAATTGTCTCTGGCTTACATGAACCTTTTCAGGTTATATCCATTTAAGTAACTCATATAATTATTTTTTGGTAATTGCTTGATTGCATAAATATTGGGGTACTGTAGCTGTAATTGCTACTAATCATCCTAAACAGAGTTTTTGTTTATGCTTAGGAATATATCTGATTTTGAACTGGCACTGACATTTTTATTATTTATATTATTAACATTTCAATATCATAGGCAATGTACTATCTTTTCTGAGAAACAGAGATTTGCTAACATTAATAAATTACATTCTCACAGTGCCTTTGAGAGTCAATTTACAGGTGTGTTCTAGTTTTGGCCAGGACCCCAAAGTTTATTCCATGCCACCTTATACCATTGCTAGGGGAGGGGGCAAGGTACTCACTGTCCTCCGAGAAGAAAGGTGAAGAAACAGTGGCATTTTCTGCCATTGTTCATTGTGTTTAGGTCTATGGTGAGCATCTTTGCATTTGGATAACCCTCTTTTCCATACTTTCATTGTTAGTATTGTTGCTGTTACTATTTTTTTTTCTTATCTCATTGCTGTTTAAATTAAATTGTTCTTATCTCAGCACGTGATCTTCACCTTTTATACCTCCAAATCTCAACTCCATCCTGCCAGAGTGACAAGGGGAAGGGTAATGGAGGAGTGAACAAGTAGCACCCGATTTGGGAAAGTCTCAGTGGGGCACTGAATTGTGGGGCACTGAACCACCACAAGGTGAAAAACCAGTCTGTAGGTTGAATTATATGCCTGCTGTGGTCAGCTGATGGAATCCTATGGTGAATCTTCCTACTCCCTTTCATACTGCTGACAGGTATCAACCACTCTAGCACAACTGAGCTATGTTAGCATTGTTCCCTGTCAACATTCTCCAAAATCAGAAGTGTTTATATCTCACTCCTAACTAGTCTTTCCTACCATGAAAGATGTTTAGGGAACATGCATTGTCCTGAGGGCCTGCTTAGAGGATGAACACAAGGCTGGTTATTTCAGTGTTTGTGATCTGGTTACAATATCTGGTGAATGTAGTGGTGATAATAGAGGAGACGTGGCAGCAGTTCAATTACAAAAAGAACATGATGTGAAACTGCAATCAATTCACACCCCCAAACTCTATAAAATCTCTTTCCTCATCACATGTTTAAGATGATTATGATGTACATCAAAAAGGGAAAGACAGGAACGTGGTGAAAACAATGTGGCAAACAGCACTGCTGCTTTCAGAGAAAACCTGGTGTCACTTTCAGCACCACATACAACTATTTTCTTTTTTTTTTTTTTCAAAAAAATATGTATTAAAAGAAGATTTTCAATGAAACAAATCAAATCATATCAATGAAAATCTGAATTTTCCAAATATTTAAAATATAGACACAGTTGGTTTAATCACTATGAAATAAGAATTCTCTTTTTTCAGGATCAATTTAATAACTCTGAACAGATTTTAATAGTTTTTAAAATTCTGTTCTGAGGTTCAGTTTATAGTATTATCCAGTTCCTAGACCGTTTTTTTAACTTGGTAATATTTTAACATTCTGTTATTTCACAGATACAAATTGACCAATTGCTTGAGTTTTTCTAAAAGTAGGTATTCCCTAAAAACATTCAAACATCTCTCAGACCATTCAAATGCAGAGCAAGAGCTCATGAATTAGATTTCTGAAGGAAGGCAGAAGCTTGACATTATTGTGTCTGTTCCTTATGAGCTCTTGCTAGCTAGATCTTAATTGCAACACATAGATAAAGCACATAGTTTTTATACTCTGCAGCTTTGGAGCTGCAAAAAACCCCCCCATAAAACATCATGAATATGAGATCTTAACCACTTTTTAGCTCCATGTGAAATCTTAAATAAAACAACTGAGGATGTTTTTAACAATATATGTGTGGGGTTTGGTAGAAATTTTTTGGTTTATTCACTTGTTTGCATTCAGCAGATTCAATAAAAAAGACCATAGCATGGAGTGTAATATCTTTCTAACTTTAGGACTGAAAACACTACAAAGTTCTGCTACCTCCAGAGTTTCAAAGGCCTCTATTAGAAGTGACTCTCATTGTGTCATCCCCTGAACAGATTTTCCTTACTCTAAATAGCATGCTGAAGAAGTAATTTGCACTACAAAATCTGACCATAATAATTTGAACACCTTTGTTTTAATGCTAACTAACCTAATAATTTTTGAAGTTTTCTGTTTTGTTACCAAGAATAGAAAATGCATTTATGTAGGTTTTTTAATGCAGGTTGTTGAATTGGTCATTTAGGTCTCTTTCACCACACGCTTTCACACAATATAAGGGTCCCAACTGAACAAACAAAAGCTATCTCCCTAAAGATGCAATGGTTTATTAAATAAAAGGAAACAAAAATTACAGTATCTTTTCACTGCAATCCAACAAGTCTCACAGAAGCAGGAAAAGTGCTAGCATGTTTGTGGTCAACATCTGACAGTTGCCAATGGGACAATACCTACAGGGAGATTAATTTGAGTTCTCATGGGCACCCTGCTACAGTGCTGTTGTCTTGCTGACTATTTTACTAGCCTGTTGCTTTAGATGGTGTTGTCAGCATTATACAGAATGAACTTGTGATATATTTACAATATACCACCCACTATGCTTGTGAGGTTGTTTAAATTTTTTTAAGTCTGAAGAAAAAATTGAAAACAGATAAGAAAAGAGTTTTTGACAGACGAATAACAGCAAGAATAGTCCTGTCTAAATTTTGTACAGGGGTTTGAACATGGGATGTTCTGAGTAATGTTCTGGTGATACCAAGGTTACCTTTCTTTGAAAAAAAAAATTTGTAACAGGAGGGGCAATATATCCCTAAAAAGGCTCAGAGAAGAAACCTTTACAGAAGCATCTCTACAGAAGGTGAAGAACCATTTCAAGCAAAATTAAACAAGGATTTGAGCAAAATCATCATCAAATGATGATTTGCACAAAAAACTCTCATAGCTGATCTGCTTTTATTAATCTCTTATTGTTGTGACATGATTTTACACTGGAAATCATGACCTACTGGCAGCAGCTGAAAGACAGAAGGAATCTGTGGAACTACCTTTAGGAACTGGTAGATATATTTTTTTTGTTTCCTGAAAGAGTAATGAGTGAAGTCTGATAGCTAAAGATAAATTATTGGCTGTAGCAGCAAAATTTGTAAAGTTGCTCCAGCCACAGGTGCTATGAGCTGGCAACAGTAAGTAATTGTGGTTGTCATTATGTATCTCTGCCTTCAGGACCACAAAGCAAGACTCCCAGGCAGAGATTGGTGTATCTTCTGATCTACACACTTTCAGTGTTTGCTAGGAACGGCAATATGTTGCTGGAAGGATTATGCTATGCTGCTAATAACTATTTATGTATTAGAGGAATTAAGCAACTAGCCATTAGGATGAAAATTTCAGGAAACCAGCAAAATGTTTTAAACTGAAGAAGCACAGGACTTGAGATCCACACATTAAAGAAACTAAGCATTCATGTTTGCTGGTTGATGCTAAGGGGGACAATGCTGCCTAGACCCAGGTGAAATTACAAGATGTTTGGCTGTGGAATTGCAACATAAAAGTCATTTCATGCTTTGTTACATGATGGAAATCTTCATTTTGGAACATGTTATATAAACCCATTGATTTCCAAGAAGAAAACCTCAACCTTATTAAAAAATGTTCTAGGATTCATATGCACCTTGTTTTATGAAAGCCGAGCTTCTGAGAGTCTAATCCATTTTTAAATATTTTTTCCTTTTATAAGCAATCTCTTAATTAAAAAATGTTCTGAAATCCTTTTCCTATTTTGAAAGATTTGATCCATGATCAAATTCAATTTGGTTATAGGATTTAAATGATCTGATGAGTATTCCACTTGTAATTCGTCTGAAATTTTTGCCAGTCCTCTGCATAAGAGAAGTGTGTAAACATTTCCTTTGTGTTTTTGCCTCATGGTTATCTTTTCCAAGAAAAAGCTGTAAATCAAGTTAAGTCTGGCTTCTGTAAAATTTCTCTCACTGTTGCCATAGTTGTCATAGAATCATAGAGTAGTCTGGGTTGGAAAGGACCTTAAAAATCATCTAGCTGACCCCCCTGCCATGGCCCTTCCACTAGACCAGGGTACTCCAAGTGCTATCCAACCTAGTCTTGAACATTTGAATGGAGCATCCCTAATTTCACTGGGCAATCTGTTCCAGTGCCTCACCACACCTACATGCTTTGGTCAATAGTTCCTGTGCATCTTTTTTGTAGGCTCCCTTCATGTACTGGATTGCCACAATTAGGTTGAAGTGTTCTCTTCATAGGAGAGCTACTCTGATGGAAAAGTTTCTTCTGAATAGATTCAATACAGTAATGTCTGAACAGCCAAGTAGTCTACCTTTGCTTGGCTCCTCTGCACTCTAACACCCAAAAGTCAGAATTTTGCAAGTGGATCTTTAATGTTTGTTTAAAATGGTGGCCTTGACTGTTGCTATCTACATGTCTAAATCAATTATGAGTATAAAAGGTAGCATTTCACACCAAAAGTCTCCTAACAACAGTCTGTTCTGGCCTGACATGCATATTACAGAGGGATATATCACCTCTGAACTGCATAAGAGCTAGAACAACCTTCAAAATTAAAATAAATAAAAAAAACTAATACGGGTTCATGAATTAAGAAAGGTTTTGTCATGTGTGTGCCAGACAGACTGAAAGAGCTGGATGTGACTGGTTTTAGCTTTCAGTATCTACCTTTATTCCCCTCTGGTATCTTTTCAGCATCATGTGAGTCATGTTTCTACACCAGAACTCCAGCTCAACAGAGTCATAGGATGTTTTATGGATTTCCTCAGGATCACGTAGTCTAATTTGGCAGACAGGTTTACTTAAAGGTAGGTTTATTATTCAGTGTATTGTTTAGACACTATAAAATATAGTAAATAGTAAATTATATCTCAGTAAAAAAAAAAAAAATCATGATCTTTTACATTAAGCCAGTACTAACTTAAAATAAGAAATTCATTTTAAAAGGGATTTTAAACTGTGACATGCTTATCACCAAACTCAGGTAAGGATGAAGAATTTTTAAAAAACTTTATTGGAAAAGACACTAACACACTTCAAACTCAATTTTTTTTTCCTGTCTAATATTACATTGCATGCATACCCTATGCATTCTGCAGTCTGCATTAAATTCTCATGTAACCTTCTGTGCATAACAACTCAGACAACTAAAGAGAGACAACTAAAAGAAAAATAATAAGAAGTTCAGTTTCTACATTTTGCATAGTTGCAGAGATAATACTGTGTTACAAGCTTTTAGTTTAACCAAGAACTCTTCAGACTAATTTTTAGCCCAGGAAGAAGCCTCTTGCTCTGGGGCCATATTGCTGGAAGTTATGTTGCCATTTAAGTGTGCAACAACCCATAGCATGCATCCATGGGATACTTTATATTGATATAATGCAAAGAGAATGGAAGTTCAATCCAGTGAAAACTTAGCTCATGATACATAAGGAAAGACAGGCAGTAACGTAAGGTAAAGATGGATTACAGGGTGAGAGAATTTTACTAGCAGCAACAGCAGAATATGAACTGTAGCAGTAACATTTCTTGTGATGCTGAAAATTATACTACAGCTTGCTTTGCAGTTGCCTTGGGGTAGACGTTTGCTTTACCACTGCGAGTTAGAGTGCTTATGCACCTGAGCAGTCTTGCTATCCCCTAGTAGCTGCACACTAAACACAAAAAAGATGACATGTCTTTAGTTCAACTCTACTTGCCTCTGAGTTTTGCCTTATTCTAGAAGCCTCTTTTCAACGATGTTGCTGTTGCCTGCTCTAATTTAAAGCAACCTTACAACCCTTATGAACTAAGTTTCCTCTGCTTCTGCTACCAAGTTAAGCCCAACCACTGGTTCTTGGATCACTTTTAAATGGAAACACTAGAAACACAGTGTGCCAGGATTATTTCAAGGAGACCTGCTGGTGTTCAGCACCATTAGGCCAAGATTCTGAACTTCCAAATGCATCAAGTTGTTATCTAAATTTCAGCAACCACAATCAACTAAAGAAACTAACATGCTATCAAACCAAGGAATCCCCAGAGCCACATGCTTTGTATTCAGATATGCTGAGACAGTTTAATGTGACAAGTTTTTCTCTTGATGTCAACAGCAACCAGTCATGTTAAGTTACAAAGGCACGAGATGACTCAAAGGCAGAAATTTTGATTCATACCTACTAATCTAGCAAGCATGCTTTTTAGTTTAAAATGTTATAAATATCACTCATTTCTTGAATGGCACACAGTACCACACAATTGATAGGGTTGTCTGACAGTAAAATGGTTTATTTTCAATAAAAGAAAAGTATGGAGGATGGAAGCAACAGAGAGATTACTCGGCTGCAAGAAGGCCTTAAATATGAAGTGGATAAAAATTTTATCTACATTAGACCATGCACAAGTATTACAGATGTAAAAGTCTTTCATTTAACACAAAGTTTAACTAAGAATTGCAATTAAAGCTATGCATACATGTTTGGGTGCTGAAATGTGGCCCTGTGCCACATTGATAAAGTAATTTAGACCTATGGATCAAATCCAGAACTGCAAATACTGGGACAGAATAAAATCCGATAAACAGAATTAATTTGCAGTACAATTGTGAATATTCCTATTATTATTCCTGCACATACAACCAGCTTTGTGGTGTATACAGTACTGTGCACGTGCAACATTTGGTGAAGATATTAAAAAAAAAAGAAGAGAAAAGAAGAGTGTGGTCTGAATACAGTGATAAACTGACATATTGCTATTTATTTGTGGCTGCTAGATAACCCACTCCTTTTTTCTTAATCACATGGAATTTTCCTGAAACCCTGTGGTCTATGTTCATTCACTTTGGCAAAATGAGAAGCTGGAAAATTAGAAAATCTTGCTAATCTCTACCTTTAAACCTTCATATCAATCACAGGGTACCTCTAAGTCCCAGGAAAAATACAGCACACATAGGTGCTGGGCAAGATGCATGTTATGAAGCCTTTGTCAATTCTGAAAACATAAAAGAAGGGTTTGTACCAACAAAGCTGCTCAATCTCCAGCTATTGCTTACTTCTCTGACTCACACAGACTTTGTGGATTGTGACAGGCAAGAGATTGTCAAGTTTTCAGTATCCCATTTCTTGGCACTCATGGACTCCCTCTGTTCAACTGCCTGTGCTGTTAAGTACCTATATACATTACAGAAAAGTAAAAAAAAAAAAAAAAAAAAAAAAAAATTCAAGCACTGCCATTTTATTTTTAAGTACCTATATACATTACAGAAAAGTAAAAAAAAAAAAAAAAAAAAAAAATTCAAGCACTGCCATTTTATTTTTAGTAAACAGGTTTGAGTTACTCTTATTGGGGTTTTTTTGTTTGTTTTTTGGTTGGTTGGTTGGTTTTTTGTTTGTTTGTTTTTTCCTGAGGATCAGAATCACTGAAGCTGACTGACCCCTCTGGAAGTCTCTAGTGCCATGGTGACTTGAGCAGAGTTGGCCACAGCTAGTTGCCCAAAACCGTATCAAGTCGGGTTGGAATACCTCAAGGAGGGAAACTCCACAGCCTTTCTAGACAATTGACGTTCAATTATCTTCACAGTTAATGAGTTTTTCTTCTATTTAAAAGTAATCATTTTATTTCAATTTCTGGCCATCGCCTTCTGTCCTATCACTGCGTACAGCAGATAGGAGCCTGGCTTCAACATCTTTTGCACATTGAAAAATTCCTCCCCATGGCTGCTCTTCTTGAATGTAAAAAGCCCCAGATCCACTGTTTAAGCTGTAAGCCCTTCATTGTCTCAGTAGTTCTTCAGTGGACTCACCCCAGTATGTTCATGTCTCTCTTTTACCCAAGAGCCCAGCACTGGACACACCACCCAGACGTGTCTCACCAGTGCTAAGCACAGAGAGAGGGTCACCTCCCTTGACCTGTTATAATGTTCTGCCTGATGCAGCCAGGGTAGCTTTTCTTCTTCTTTACCACAAGGGCACACAGCTGGCTCATGGTCACCTTGGTGTCCATCAGGGTTGCCAGGCCATTTTCTGTCACACTGCTCTCCTGTTGGTTATCCCCCAGCATGTGCAAGTGCATGGGGTTCTTTGTTCCTGGGTGCCAGGTTTGGCATGCACTTGTTGAGTTTCTGGGAGTCCCTGTCTGCCCATTTCTCTATCCTGATGAGATGGCAGCACAACCATGTGGGGTATCCACTGATTCCTTCCACTTTTTTAACTAATTAACAAAATTGTGAAGATACTTGGTATTATCAATCTTTGCTTGTTATCACTTTGCTTGTTATTCTGTCAGACACAGAATTAAAAAGTGAGGCTAAATGGCAGGTATGAGATCTTTAATAAGACAATTATTAGAATAATTCTACTAAGAACACTTGTGTTTGAAACCTTAACTCCCAAAATTCTGTTTCTCCTGAACAGAAATCCTTCTTTAATGACTCACTGCTGTCAACGTTTGTTGTTTTACTGCTCCTAAAATGTGATCTTTTTCTGTCATATCTATTCAAAACCTGTCACAATGTACCAGCTTGCTGTGACAGTCCAGTGTCTGGTATTACATGCTATGGCTATGGCACCTTTGGTTCAAATCTGGCTTACAGCAGGAGGAGAACACGTTTTCATGCTTCCTTTTCAGCTTTTTCATCTTTTAAAATAAATATGTAACTTTGAATGTACTTTCATCAGGTTTTCCCCCTTTGCTTTCTGAAAACAGAAAAAAAAAATCACAGACCTAAATTATTGCACTTTTGAAGATAAATATTGGCCAAACAGAAGGCAATGGAAGATTTCATCAACAGAATGCAGTTGCCAGAAAGAGCGGGAATATTTTTCTGCGACCATAACCTTGGTAGGTGTCTTAGGCGGGCATTCTGTCAGCCGCGCCTTTCCCAGCCGCGGGAGATGCGCGGGGAGCCGCAGCATCCCGGTCAGCCCGGGGAGGATGGCCGCAGCTGGCATGTTCTAGCCGGCCCACACTAGATGGCAATGCTTGCGCGGCTCTGCAGAGCGGGACAGAAAACGCCTGCGAAGCGGCCGTGCCCTTTGTAGCCTGCCGTGATCTTGTAGTGGTTAGTACTCTGCCTTGTCGCCGCAGATAAACCTCGGCTCAAATCCGAGTCACTGCACAGCGGCAACGCAGAGGTTTCAGTCCTCACGTTCGGGGCCTTGATGCTGGAGACAGCGCCGGGAGGTGACACCCTCACTCTGCTCAAAACGACTTCAGTGTCTGATGCACAGAAAAAATAGGTGAGAGAAAGCTATAACTGCACGAAAGAGAGTTTCATACGGCTCATTGCTACCTGACAAGGTGGCTGGCACTCTTTGCACCATGAGCTTTTTGTCTTGTCTTGTGTGATTTCAAGAAGATCACACAGATATTGCTGAACCAATGTTGTCTGGGACAGTATTTTTCTGATTTCACACTGTCAATTTATTAACAAACATTCTTGTGTTCTCCCAGAAAACATTAATTTCTTTCTATGATCTGTCCTCAGGGATTACTCACCACAAATGAAAATTCCAGAGGAGTTTTTCCAGAAAGAGCAGCAAAGGAGGCATTAAATTACATGCAAATTATTTCTTTATTGTGAGGCCTCAGAGTATCTTTACTCCAAGAATTATGCACTTATGAGATGAGTAATCAATAGCAGCAAATGGAAGATATGTCTAGGTATAAATTTGATAAAAGAGAAGCAAGACACTGCTGGAAATGCAGTATCCTTTTTCTAGCGAGGGAGAGGATGATGCAACAGAGAGGATTCTGCCAGATGGCAGAAAAATGGTCTAATAAGATTCTTTTTCTAGTAAAGCAACATTCATTCCTCCTGCCCATTCTGGAGGGTGTTTCTGTCTGTTAAGGCAAGGGCGCAAGGGACCACTGGTTTTCCAGTGTGGAAATGGTGAGGTAGGAAAGCTGGCTGAAAAGCGCAAGGGAAGAAATTTTGAAGACACTCTCGTAAGCACCTACTGTTGGCATTTTGTATGCTGACTGAATCATGTGGCAACACAGTTCTAATTTGTTATTAATAGAATATGCTCAAAAATTTATTAACAAACTTAGATTATGTAAACAATTAGATATCCACAGATAGCTACACATCCTGATGACTAAAGTAAAAACTGCTCATTTTGACCAAATTATTTCTTCACACTGAAGCACACGGCCTCACTACAGGTAAAAATAAGAAACAGGTTGAAAAAGGAGGAAGCAACAAATACTAATTTATGGCAAACGGTTTTATGTTTCTAACAGTTGAGGCCAGATTCTCAAAAATTTTGCTTACTGAAGATAGTGTATGTCCTTGTGAGGTCAAACACCATTTGGGCAACCAGACAGAGTATTCACAGCTCTTGGCAAACTTCTTCAGGTGTTTGTCCAGACCTACATAAGGAAGCAAGACTATCTTGAAACTATTAAGATGAAAAGGGATTGCTTTTAAAGCAGGGCTCACATAACTCAGAAGACTTGCAGGGAGTATTTAATTCCATTAAACCCATTTATCAGGAAACAAAATTATGAACAACCTTATGGTGAAACAAAGCTGGTGAATCAACCACAGATCTCTTTCTAGAAATTATATTTTGTATTTCTGGAAGACTTTATGTTTCTTGTATTAGGACTTCTAGAGTTCTTTTGCAATTATTTTTCAGTCAAGCTCAGTTGTTATACAAAAAGAACCCAACAATGCAGCCTTCAAAACATGTTTCCAGCAAGAATTTTCTATGATACGCTAATTTTTCTACTGTTGCTTCAGCGAAATTATTCAGAATGCTTTCTCAAGTGTAACAGTAAAATACCAATTTATACCATATGGTTTTTATACAGATATCTTCATAGCTATATGGTAAAGAAGATTTCCTCTCTGTGCCAATAAACAGGTCAGCACACCTTCTCACCTTCCGCTGCAATGCTGAATAATAGTAATAGTGCAAGTGCCAGATAAGCATATCCTAGTATGTCAGATTTTCCTGAAGAGTTTAGATACGACTGTGGACAGTAAAATAAGAGGTTTGCTGCTCATATTAGAGAACAACAGGAAAAAAAAATCATTACTTGAGGAGTCTGGAACCACAAGATCCAAATTTGGAATTCAGGAATCCACAAAAAAACTGCCAGGAAAATTGAGTGGGTTCTGTTGTTGGCTCCATGCACAGCTCTCAGGTGGAAGAGGCACACGGGTGCTGGTTTAGCAGCACAGAGATGCTGATTATGTTGACATTACAGACTCTGTTATAAAAGAATCTTTTTGCTAATTATCACAAATACCAAAACTATCCTTTCTTTTCAAAGACTTTAAAGCACTGTGTTTTGAGATTCCTTTGAATTGAGGCTTTTTTGTGGTGAAGAATGAATTCTTTTGGAAGGAGTATCACAAAGTGTCATCTCCTGAGTTGTATTCTATGCAGAGAAAACATACACAGCATTTCTGTATATAAGAGTGGAGGAAAAAGTTGTAAAACATTAAGCACAAGAATTAATTTCATGAAGCTTTGTGAAAGAGTTATTTATCAGATGTGTTTGAATCCGAATGAAAGAGCTGATTTTTCTTGGAAATTTTAAATCTAAAGATCACATCTATAAAGATTTTAGAATAAAGAAAAATGAGAACCTGGGATTTTATGATGAAGAAACATAGAGAAATTAATTTTTAAAAAGTGAAACATAAACCATTAGTTAGATAGTTTTGGAGACATTTGGTGGGTTTGTGCTGAGCTTTTGATGAAGAAGTAAAACCAGACCGTACTCAGTAGTTTGAATTGTAGTGCAAAAGATTTTAGGACTCAAACCTGAGTCAAAGCTTAACCAAAAGTGGTACAAGTCATAAGTTTCAAAAATTAAACAATAGTCTTCACACATGTTCTGGTGCAGCTCTCTCCAGTGCTGTGACTGCTGAAGCATTATGAATAAGAAGTAGTCTTATTTAGAGAACCAGGACCTGTTTTCTTTCAACAAACACCAAAGACAGATTATGAGAACAGAACTGCAACATCAGACATTGTTTATGTAGTTCTGTTTACACACCAGGCTCAGGAATTTCTCTGTCTGCCAAATTTTTCCCAATTACTACCCATTCTGAAATAATAGCCTGTAAACTCAGAACTGAATTTCCAGAGCTAAAATCATCCCACCTGTGAAATGAATTCCTGGCATTCTTTGCTAAAGCACAACCAGGTATTTAAGCTTTCAGAAATTCTTTTTACCACATATTTCCTTTCAAGGAGTCTACTTGACCACAGCCTCTTGGAAAGATTTCAGAAGGGACCTATAAAAGTTTTAATATGAGCTGCACTCCTGTAGAGAATGAAAAAAACCAGAATTAATTTGATTTGATGACTGCAGATTCAAAACAGCCACTGCCTTCTAGCCTGCTCAACACCCAATATGGACATCAGACAGGATACAACCAACTTTGCTGCACTCCTGAAAAATGAAGAATAACAGAAACCTACAATAGCCTCCATTAATATTTCAAAAGCTTTTCAAGACTTTCTGTTCAGTGCTGCATTTTCAAAAACTGACTGTCTTTCTCTATAACTTAAAAACTCTAGCAGTTTTGGCCCTAATCAACAGCCAATGTTAAGATACAATAACAAGAAAGAAATCAAATCTTTCCCCAAGAACTTGATTAGTACATAATACTAGCTTTTAGTTTCAGTGCCAGGAAGCGAAGTAGTTGTGCTGGGGATATGGAGATAGACACCATCATGTCCTAAAGACTTTATGTTTTATGCAGAGTGAGCCATGCATGAGAGCAATTGCAAGCACAATTTGACATGGGAAAACTGCAAAGGAAGTAATGTACCTCTTTTCATGACATGCCATGTTTTTAAACTACTATTCATTTTATGCTTGCTTTCAGTTTGCTGCCTAAAGGTAGAGAAGGCTGTTGAAGTAAACTCTTCTTTATGGATCCCAAATTGTTCTTGGAAAATAAAAAATTCAGAGCTTCAAAAACAAGTATATGTATACCTGCTAATATTTTAATATATCATCATCATCATCATCATCATCATCATCATCATCATCATCATCATCATCATCATCATCATCATTTATTTAATTTATTTATTAATTATCATGGTTTCCAGCAGGAAAAGTGTTATGTGCACATGTCGGCTAGACCTACATATTCCAGCAACATACAGGCAAATCTTTGTGCAATTCGAGGTTCAAAATCAGTTCCAGGGTTACCTCTTTGTGTTTCCTAGTCTCCAGCCCTGTTTTCCTTGGAAACTCATTTGCACTGAAGTTTTTGTGTTCTTTTTTTCTAATGAGAAGAGAAAATTGGATAAATATTTTCTCAGGAATTGAAATGCTGGGAGCCGGCTGCACTTGCATGTTTATATTCCAAAATGAAGCTGGCTTTTAATTTTCATTTTCATGTGAGGAGAATAAATAGTTGCAGAGGGAAGTGGCAAGAAAGGTCTGATTATCTGTCTACAGCATCTTTGATCTCAGTTTATAGTATGACCATTGAGTTAGCAAAACAAATATTGGTATCCCAAACAAAATAAATGGAACTGAATAACCACTGTTTTCCAGTAAATCAAAAAAAAAAAATACATTTTTTTTAAAGGGCGCTTGGAATTTGTCTATTGTCCTAATGAAATTCTTCAAAATCATCAGTAATTACAATAAGGAAATATTTAGCTACAGATGAACACTGGATATAGAGAAGTCAATTCTAGGTAGTTTGAGGTCAAGCAGTGGTGAGCTTTGAGTGCTTTAGCAGCCTCAGGATGAGGCATGAGTAGAGCAGAATATTTGGTGTGGTGATTTTTGAATTCCATTTTTAGGACTGAATTCCCTAGGATTCTTTAAAGAGTTCATGCACCTGTGATGAGTTAGTTTGCTACTTCTGAATTTCATAAAATCTAACACAGTAGATGACCTTTCTGAAAGGGATAGAGTACAAAAGATCGTCCTGTTCTCTTTCATGTTAAAGCATATTTCTAAATTGCTTTCTTTTGGGAAATCAGTCACATCTGTCTCATCAATTAGACCAAGAATTCACAAGCTAATTACTCTGACATGCTCATAAAAGGCTGAATGATATTTAGACAGGAAATCTAAGACCAATCAGAGGGATACTCAAAAGATGTTTTGAAAAATACAACACAAAGAGCTGTCATGAACCTAAGGAAGGCCATAGCCCTGCCAGGGGTCGTTAGCCTACTACACCAAAACTGGGACATCTAAGCCCACAGCCTCTAAAAGTGATGTGTTCTCCCAGGTTTCCAGGCATGCAGGGCTTTAATTTTTCCTGGCACTGGTGCTAAAAAAAGTGTTTCACTTCCTCCCTCAGTAGGATAGTAAAAAATTTTCCTGCTCCCTGTTCTTCCTTTCTTTTCCTGGAGAGAGTGATAGGCACCAGTCATTCACACTCTGAAGCAGCTGGCCTGTTGCAGGAAGATTGAATCTGTCTGGGCTTTTTGGAGTTGTTATACATTGTAAAGGGGCTGATGTCCTGCCAGATGCAACAGTGAGAGAAAAGCAGTGTTTGCTGTTGATTTGACTCTATATCAAATTAAAGGACCAACTACCAGAAAATATTCAGTAGCTTACAAATTATTTTATTAATTCATAATAATGAAGCTTTATTAATGTAGTTATTACCAATTATGCAATTTTGTTTGTTTATTGCACAACCAGCTGTTATGTTCCATAACTAATTTACTAAATCAAAATGGTAACTTTAGAAGTCCTCATACTGAGAATCTGAGCTCGCATTACTCACTGAAACAAGAAAGTGAAATTACACCCTGTACCTATGATAAAAACAAAGATAAATAATAGACAAGTTAATGTTCCACTTGTTTGCCACCAGAAAAGACCTTCTGCTGGTAGCAGTCCAGGCCTAAGTAAGCAGGATTTCCACACCTACTACTGCCATATTTTCAAGCAATCCAGGCTGATTATTTTATTAGCATGAGAGGCTAGGGGAGATCAAAACCAAAGAGGTTTCATGGCTCTGTCCAAACATTAAGTAGCTGTAATGAGTAAAAATTCCATGGCCACTATGAGACTGCATTTATCACAATATCCATAAAAATTTAAATTTAAAAAAAAATCCACTTGGTACCAGGATTTCTGAATTAATACTTATGCTACATACTCTTTTATAAAAACATTCTGTTACAGAGTTTCTAACTGTTTTCTCATCTTAGTCTTAGGCATCACTAGTAGATTACTTTTGGTATTTCATCATCTGAAAAGGGACATCATCCCCTGCCGTGACTCGAATTTGAACCGAGGTTTCTGCGGCCACAAGGGAGAGTACTAACCACTATACGATCACGGAAAGCCGTCAGAAAACTCAAATTAAAGGGTTTTTTTTTCCCCTGGTGCTCTTTGAAATGATGTATAAATGGTGCCACCTGCAGTTTACAATGAGTGTTGGCAACAGCTTGGTCTAAACAGTCTTATGATTAATTATAATTTCAAAATTGCTTCCAGACTTATTTTACCTTACTCATAAAAAGCCATGTTTATCAGAATATCCTAAAAACTGGTTTGGGATTATTATAATAATATACTTTCCCCTGTCCCTTAAAAATCTTTTCAGAGATTTTTTTTCCTACTTCATCAGAAGTGAGGAAATTAAAGCATGACAACAGAAAAGTCGAATTATCAAAATCTATTTAATTGAAAATTACATTTGATTAGTTGAACCAGGTATGACTGATTCTGGTGTAAATGTTTGCATTGATGGACATCATCTTCCTTACCTCTGCCATGAACACAGAACATAAAAGACATCTTTTCCAGAATTTACATTACCTCTGTGAAAGAAAATGGTCAAACACTACAGATGAAGTCTGAGGGGAGTAAGCCCTTTGCTTCTATGAATGAAGAACATCAATTAATGTAATACTGAAGCTGAGATTCTGAGTAGCTCTTTTACAGATATTCAGATACAAGAAGACTGCAAACAACATTCAAATAGGCAGAACAGCAAAACAACTACTAGTTTTTTCAAATGAAAGTTACTTCAGAAAAGAAGTTACATAAACATAAAGAAAGATTTTAATGAGAAAAAAGAATAACAGTCAAACTCCCGGACACTCAAGTCCTGTTCAGAAAATGCAACTTGGTTTTTCGTGCTCACCCTCTTGGAGCAAAAGGTGCTTTAATGGTGGTTTGGATGGCTGTACTTCAACCTACTTCCCCAATAGCTTAATGTTACCAGAATAATATTTTTTCACTCAGGGGTCAGCATAGCCTTCCACAGGACAGGAAAACAACATTGCTCAACATCATGGAGGTGAACAAACCTAGAAAAAAATGTTCAGTAGTATCTTCTCTGAAATTTCTTCTTATTATAGACCTGTGAAGGCAGAGCTGTCATAATATTTATTACATTTCCATACATATGGCTTTAAATAACTTTAGGTTTTTTAATTTCTGATCTTGTTATTACTGTTGTTACCTGCCTTGAGGTAATAACTTAGGTTTTGGTTGAGCTGCTCAGACCACACAGATTTATCCTAAAGAGACAAAAGTCAAGTAAACATTATAGATGCAGGGTTTTGTCCATGGCATCCTCCTTCAAAGCAAGGCCATTAAGTTAAAATTGCTGTATGAGTCCTTGAGGTTGTTTATAACATGATAATCAGGAGATTATGGAGATTTTAAACATGGTTTAAATACTTGTAGCTGCGTCAAGACAAGCTTTTTGCAAACTCTGGAACATGTATTGATCCACTATAGTGTTACCTCCCATCACAGTCATAGGGGTTCTTTAGTTTTGCAGCAGTGAAATTGGTTTGCTAGATTCCTTCCAAAAAATATCATGTGATTTTTTTTTTTAATCTGAGTGTCAGAGAAACACCTACAAAAAAACCCCACTTCTAGTTCCGTCTTATTCTATGATGTTTGCAGTGTCATCTAATGTATTTTTTGCAAAGTTGGAGTCAATTGATGTATGGTATTTTTATTCCAGATCTATCTATACATAATACAACAATTATATTCAGAAACCTTTAAGATCAGTACACAAATTTTTGAGATGAGAAAACAAGTAGTAACCACTGGGTAACAAATGATAATTTCATTACTTGTTCTACACTGGTACTTTTTTCATTTTATCTCTACACATCTCACATTTTTTGGTATTCATTATTACTTTTTTATAATTTCTATTAGTAAAATTTTATTACTGTTTCCTATTTTTCCCTGAAAGAATGTAGTGCATATGAGGATGCTTTGTGAAATATTTGCTTAATCTTGCAATTCTCTGCCCCTGAGGTCAGCCTTTTTACTTTAGGCTCAGAAGACAAATTAATATCAACATAACTGAAAAGATAAATACAAAAACTTCCAAAACAATTACTTATTCAGTTAACACTTTAGTTTTGGATAGAACATTTCCCTTGTTCAAGGTTGGTGCTCTGGTCAAAAGCAAAAAGGAGTAATCGAAGACACACAGACTCCCCCCAACAGCCAACAGATATTTGGGCAGGTCTGGAAGGACAATTTGAAATATATACAAATAGCATATAGATCTCTCTCATTTCCAAGTGAGAGTTTCTACTTTTCATGTTATTAATTAATGAAAGATGAATCTCTGCTATCATTTACTTTTAGCACAGGCAAACATTTAATAGGACTCAGACTTCTAACCTGTGTTCCAATTGTGTGCCCCTGCATCAGACCATGGAATTTTTTTACTTTTTTGCCTTTGCAGTGGATTTTGTGTCCAAGACTTGACAGAAAACTTGGGACAGAGATACCCCTGCTACACAGAGAGCCAAATAGCCCAAGATACACACAGAGGAAACAGGAGATCTGTTCTACTCCTTTGGATAGACGACATAATTTAAAGAGTCTAAAGTCACAGTATTCTGTATATAGACAGTTCTGATTGGCAGTATTTCACAGTTGCAAGGCACAAGGTGTTGGTTTGTAGGGGGTTTTTTGTTTGTTTTGGTTTGGGTTTTTTTTTTTTCTACATGAATGCATGGCAGTGAAGCAGTTTCTGCTCAAATGATTGCTGACTGCCATTAGTTCAGCATTTTCACCACTAGCATTTTTACCACATGTGGGCATGCCAGCCATATGGACTCAGCCAGCATACCAAAAGTCATGGTGTGCTCCCCTTCTCTGACCTGCAAGGAACAGGTCTGTGTGAGCCTTGCAGTCCCATTTGTACTGCATGAGTACCGCATGCCCCTCAACAATACTGTACCTCTTGCAGGACCAGCTTTCAGCTGAGTCCAGCTTTCATCCCCCAATAAACCACCAATAAATGTTAAACCACCAAATGGTGTACAGGGAGGGTGAAAGAATGCCATACATATCTTCAGGAGAGGAGGAACTTACTCCTCTTTCTGCTTAAAGGGCTGTCATTTTGCTGAGCCTAGGGCAGAGGCACCAAGTCCATGTGGGTAGCTTAGAGTTACTGTATCAGGATTATATGGGAGTATAGAAGAGTTTCCTGCGTTGTATGTGTGTTTACCATCTGGCTACAGTACTTTCTTAGGCAGATGCTGCACAGAACTTCACTTTAGTCTGTGTATAGATGGAAAATATTATTAATGCCCATTAAAAGTAAAGCCTAGGCTGAAAAGACTCTTAGGAAATTAATTGACAGCTCTGCCATCAGCAAGTAGTCTTCCCTTTTCTTCTTCTAATGTTATTTCTAGTAGTAGGGCAACTACTCTTTTATTCTGTGTAATCACCTACACTAAGAGTCCTAGTACAAAAGAGTCACCTTGGGATTTCTATTTTTCTTAGAATTGAAACACATTCATGGTACAATACTTTTCTTTTTGCACTGTGCACTCCCACAATCAGTCAAAAAAATCAGGACTATGGAAATGTCTATTATTTTCCCTTAGCCAACATCATGTAACTTTTTTTTCTGTGAACAAATTTGTCCCACTTGCAATGATTTTTTTATTTTTTTTCTTTTCTGTTGTTCTTTTCTCTTCCTGCAGCTTTCAAGTTTCTTTTTGGTAGCCAGAGGCCTAGAGTGAACAAAATGATTCAAGCATTCTTCCACCAGAACTCTATCTACTTACAGAAACAGAATATTCTCAAAACCAGTTTGGCAACTTCAGCAACCATATAAATATAGACCATTTAAATATAGACATTTATGGCACAAAGGGAGCAAGTGACATGGCTAAAATCATCAATGTAACAAAATGCCATACTATCAGCATTACTCAGTTTCAAGCACGGTTGTGTAATAAGCCTTACAGAACAACTCCTGTGTCAATGATGAGAAAACTGGAGTCAGCTGCCAATCAACCCACTTTGCACAACCTACAGTGCTCAGGTCAGCATTCTAAAAACTAGATGCACTTCTGTTCATGAACAGCAAACTTCCAAAGTCTGTATCATAAGTGGACTTTCCTACCCTCTTCTCCAATGCTCTTGGTATGCAGACCAAAGCTGTACTGGCATTTCATTCTTCCTGTTTCTTGTGCAAGTGAATGTGTCATCTGTTGTTCCTTCATTTTTTAACTTTTAGCCTCTTGCAAAATTCTCCATCTTACTGAATATTCATGTAGATTGTATTCCTACAGTTGAAGATCCTTATGGGTGAGAATTTTTTGCTTAAGTGATTCTTTCTCTTCAAATTTTTTGCATATTATTCAAGGAAAACATGTAAATCAACTTGGATTATCAAAATGTGCGCTGTGGCTTGTCTGAGGTGCAGCATGAACTAGTACTGATTTCTCCCTAATTTTGATACTGCATCAGTAACCTGTCCTCAAGCGTGAAGAGCTGATATCCTGGGAGGGTAGAAAAATTTCCCTGTACCTCCAAACATAGACTGAGAATAGGAAAAGTCTCGGGATATTCTGTTATTGTCAGACACATATTCTTTTAAACTGTAACAGGACATAAGCACAACTTCCCATTTAACAGAAGTTGTTACCAAATTAGTTGAGGTATATCCAGGGAAAGGTTTTTATATATAATGTTCCTAATATTTTAATTTTTTTTTATTGTAACACAACAAAGCACTTTCATTTAAAGTCAGCAGACTGTCATTTGTAGCAAACAGTTGCAGACCACTCAACATGGAGGCAGTTTTATAGTTTGTTCAACACCATGCTCTCTCTTTTGGTAAAGAAAAAGAGGACATGCCTTTTTAATCCAGGATTTGCCAGGCCTTTTTACTATGCTGCATTTTAACTTATTCTCAGTCATTTCAGCTTTCTACATAGCAGAACTTTCTGCACACATACTCTTGCATGATAGGCAAGTCTGGAGAGAGCACCCAGAGAAAAGATGAAAGACAAATCACACCTGCTTTCAGCTCAGACATTTGCAGGCATCAAAGGACAAGTGAAATTCCTTGCAAAAAGATAATAATAAGCAAGGCAGCCAAACCAACAAAACTGAGCTAAGGTCTCATAACTTATATGATCTATACATGATAATAGTCCTTAGACTGAATATGTCTTCATAAGAGTTTTCAACTAAATTTTGAATAACAAAGCAGGCATTTGATCACTCTGTGTTTACTGTGAGTTTTTTCTTGATGTACTCAAAAAAGTATGAAGGAGTTAAAACATTAGCCTTTTTGTGAGATCAGAACTGGCACAACCCCTACCCTCCTGGCAGTCTGGAATGTCATGCCTTCAGCAAGCTGCGCAAGCTCTGAGATATATTGATCATTAATGGCACTTATTGCAGCCTCCTCTTAAAATCAGGGCGAGCATTATTTTCCATACACCTTTCTGGCAGGGCAAATTTCACCACAAATGGAAGGGGCAGAGCCACAAGGCTATTCATCTTCAGCTATATGCAGTTGTAAATCTTAGCTAGTCAGATTTTCAATGCGCTGTCAGTGCTGATGAGCACCACATGGCTCCCCCAACACTTGAGGGTATATGTCCATCTCATTAATCTTTTTCCTATTATAAGCAGAACTGCTTTGTATTTATTTCACCATGAGTCATGGGGAAATTTGTTTGTGCCTTCCTTGTGGGGGTAGGATACACTCAACCACAGGAAAGCACTAAAGTAAATTGTCCTGTAAGGGGCTATTTCCAGCCTAAATTTACAGGCTTAGCAGGATTTTAGCTTGGACTGCCTCATAATTTACTACCACAAGTAACAAAAAGTAACTAAAGTAACATTGGCAGTGTGAGAACAGGTGCTGCCTGCAAGGTGAAGCAGAGCTGAGAGCTCCAATCACATAATCAGAAAAAAAAGAAGCTGATGGTTCAGATCTTAGTGACTGTGTAAGTGAGAAAAGCAAAAAGAGAGAAAGCATCAAAACTAAAGGTTAGCTGAAGAGAGACAATAGTGTCCTCAAGGCTGAATTCAACTAAATAAGTTGTTAGAAAGGAAAGCCCAAGACAAGCAGAATTTTCAATCAAAAAGCTGGAATGTAGTGGAATGATTTTTTTTTTTAGCTGAAACAGGCAGAGGATGTTCCCAGTTTTAGATCCTTTTGTTTGGTTAGATAATATTTTAGAATATTTAGAATATTAAATGCAATCATCTTAAACCTAAAGAAAATATACATTTTCTGAAGTTACGAAATAAGGTGATTCCTAAGCATTTTTTTGTTGTAAACCATCTCTTGCTATCAAGGAGCATGGAATAGCTGACCCTAGACCGGTTCCTATCTTTTCCATGTCCCAAGGAATGTGAATTCACGCATTACAACTCACTCTAGTCCTCCCTCTCTCCATTACTCTCTCCTGTTAGCCTAATCATTGAATGTACTTATTTATCCTTAAAACAGTATGTATTCAGATTACTCCAAATGAGGAAGTCTGTACTGGAACTTGTTCACATTACTGTATCAATTTACCTCACTTATCATTGCAGCAGATTTTGTTAGGAGTTCATTTACTTGGGTATATGTATCTAAATGGGACAGCTGGATGTAGGATTTATGCATGGATTTGTTGTGACGCAGCTGAACAGCATGTTAGCTGCAGTTCTGTACCAGGCCCTAGCAAATACCTTTCTTTCTTTCTTTCTTTCTTTCTTTCTTTCTTTCTTTCTTTCTTTCTTTCTTTCTTTCTTTCTTTCTTTCT
>VZUI01050967.1:0-73024 GCA_013401135.1 Cettia cetti | reverse complement strand
CAAAAGACCCTTTGTGAATTACCAAAAAAAAAAAAAAAAAAAAAAAAAAAAAATCATATGGATTTCTCAAAAAAAAAACCTGTTAAAATTCACTCCCAAAGTACTAGTGCTAGGAGTTTTGCCTAAGCAAAGAATTACCTGGGTGAGCTGGGTAATTAAAATTGTTCCTCAATATTTCAGACCCTCTTCATTCAGACCCCCACATAGAAAATGAAGCTATTTACAGAGAGGAAGTTAATGCAGTGGGAAACTTAAAATGGTTTTGTAATTTCCATGGAGGGAAGGAATGTAGAGTATTTCTGATGTATTGAATCCTAGAAGTTGAGACTTCTTGATAGGTTAGATGCCCAAAGTCGCTTGCATAGCAAGGCAGTGTTGATTAAGGTAGCATTCCTTGGCTGCTGTATCTGTGGGCTCTTTGCCCAGTAACACAGTATCATTGAGTACTGGTAATTTTCTAAAGAGCCAGTCAGGGTTGTGTCTAGTTGGAATGAATCATTTCTTTTGAAACACTAGAGGGCTCACTGGCTGCTTTTGGAGCTGCCTTTTGCTTCCAATGTACGCCCATAAACCTCCAAACGTCTAAGCAAAGATGTTCTGAAGGTGTGTTTTCTTAGGAGTAAATTTGCTCACTAACCTCAGTGGTTTTGTCTAAATCTAGGCTTTCTGGAGGAGTTCTAGAGAATGCATTGATTAGCCAGAAGAGATGAATTTGATCTCCTCAGTAAATTCTGGTAGGGTTTTTCCTACTGGAGTGTTTCCTTAAGTTTAAGCAGAGCAGTGCTTCTTGGTTTATTTTTGTTTGTTTGTTTGGGGGTTTTGTTGGGGTTTTTGATCTGCTTGGCTTGTGGAATCCACACGTAATTTCCTAGTAAACAAATAGATAAATGTACCTGAGTAGTTGGCAGAATGGGAGGGATTTTTTGTGAAAAAACCCCAACTCATCTGATGTTCATTAGCACACAATAATCAATTTTATTAGAAGGTAGTGTCTACTGTGTGGGTTATTTTCCTGTCTTACTAGCTAGGGGTTGATGAGCAATAGGACAATCATGGTTTCTGCTACCAAATCACACATTTCTGATACAATATGATTGAAGCATCAATCCATGGGGAAAAACTAAAGACAAGTGATTACAGCTAGAGCATCTTGTAACATCACACACTTTGTGGCTGTTGTGGCTGGACTAAACTGTTCTGGAGCTGCTCCTGCCTTTCCCTCTTGGTAATTCTGATACTCGTGACAATCTGATCCTCAAAACAGCAATGTTACTTGCAAAAGTTTCTGTTTCCTGAACTGACTTGGTTTGGGAATAGGTGACCACTGTATTTCTTATGCAAGAGAAGGAGCATAGATGTGCTAGAAGAAAAAGGATGGGAGAAGGACAATGTCAGTAGGGGCTTGAGCAATTATAATGTTGTTATAATTCTACATCTTTAGGCCCTTTGATTCAGACAGTCTAATTACAAGTTTAGTGGATTCAAAAAACAAACAGAAAAAAACCCCTTTTGTGTGGTGTGCCCTGATTAAGATTAAGCAATTGAAAAGATTCTGATGTGATTGCATGAGAAAATAAGCTTTGACAAAGCATAGGACTTAGCCTCCCAAAATCTCTGAGAACTTGTACATTAATATCTAAAGCTGAGCTTGCAGATCTGGGATATGATGGCAGGGCAGAATAAGTCTGTATAATAGACAAAATTATGAGAACATTTCAGTTGGTGAATTAGAAAGTATGCTGTGGACAAATAATTGGTTTTATGTAGTCTTGATCCTTGTAGCCAGAGACTGGGAAAGCCCCATAGTCATAAAGTCTGCCAGCTGGCTGCCTATTACCAGTTCTGCTTTGAGACAAAAAGCCCCATCCTGGGAGAGCTCCCAAGCCATTCTGCAGTGAAGTCAAGGCATGGACGCAGCTCCTGCTATCTGACATCACTGCCATCCAAGGCCTGAGGCTATTTCCACAGGGCCTCTGACTTTCTGCCTTTCAGCTGAGATCTGACACCAGGCTAATCTTTTGGTTGAAAACACTCACACATTAACTGCCGTTGCCAATTTTTGTATTTGTAAAGTTCACCTGTAGTGTAGATTAACATCCGTGAGTTTTCCTGCAGGATAGATGTGCATTTCTTCTCCCATTAATAGTGGAGAAATGTTTATTCTCACAAGTATAGCAGTACTCTAGAAAATCTGTTGTCATTTATTATAGTATGGCTTAATGCAGATTTTTAATTGACATAATTTCTCTGTGGTTTGAGCAAAGGAAAGAGGAAGAGATAAAGTGCAGGATTACTATTATCAGCATGTCCCAAGGCCGCTGCTTTTAAATTTAGGATTGTAACTGTTATTTAACAGAATTATTCTTGACACACATGGCCTCAAGAAGAGGTCTGAAAGCAAGGACAGAGCAGTGTTGTCATCTGACAGCCTGAAGCAGTATCTTTGAAAAGGTCTGAAATTGTCACTTTCTGTCTGGAAGATGACCTCTGGCATTCCTAGCACTACTCTGCCTTGTGGAAGAGGGGAGGAGGGACAGCAAGGAGGCACAATCTTTCTTTCTGTTACATAAAGTCATCCTGCTTGTGGTGGCCTTTAAAGAAGACTCTTCTTGAGCAGGTGCTAAAAGTGGTGCTTGGTAAGGGGAGGTGTTGCACCTGCTGGAGTGGCAGTGGTTTGTCACCAGGCCTGCAGGGCTGTGTGCATTCTTCCACCACATGTTTGGGAAGAGGCAGGTGGGCTCCTGGACATGCACCTGGACCACCCCGAAAAAGGACAGTTCAGACCAGATATGTCTGGTGATGGTGGTGGAGAGTGTGAGCTATTCTTGAGTCAACCCAATCCCCTGGCTTCTGGTGTGCATGCCCCCTGCTCTTACCACAGCTGGGCTCTGCAAGGCTGTTTCCCAAAGCAGTATTTATCTGTAGTGCACCTCTTCTTGTGCAAAATATGATTTGGTGGTGATATGTTTAGTTGTAAAGGTTTTCATCTCTTTGTGCAGAATGACATGTGAAAGTAGCTACAGATACATTTATAGTCCTAAAAGCTTGTATCATAAAAACTTCAAAACATTTTCTAGTTGTTCTGCCTGCCTACTTTACCATCCTTCTATTGTCACTAGCTGTGCTGAGTTTGAACCAGCTAGTTTTATGCAAGCAGGTCTCTGCCAGAATCTGAAAACCACTATAAGCTTTATTTTCACCTTAAAGGATCTAAAGGTTCTGGGGAGAAACCTTAAAAAATGCTACTTCCCTCAGTTTCTGAGGTATATGCGTAAGGGAAATAAAATCTCAATTGAATTGATTTATTACACGATGAATTCCCTTCCTAAAACTTAATTGTTTTTGAGTGTGTCTTGACCATGAGCTTGCAGGTAACAGAAGTAGAGAGGACAGTCATGTCATTCTTATAGCAAGCATGCCACTGTCCCCCTGGAAAACAGTGCCACTGTTATTCTTTATGGAATATTTCATAGATCTAATGCATACAACAGGAATTTGGTTAAGAGTTGAATTAAATGTTTTTAATATTGAGAATATTCTCAAGTCGGTGTTTGCTGTGGCTTCTTGCTAAATCAACATTATAATCCTGCTTTCGTTTCCCTACAGATGATGAAGTATGCCTGGGATAATTATAAGCGTTACGCATGGGGATTAAATGAACTGAAACCCATATCTAAGCAAGGACATTCAAGCAATTTATTTGGTGAGTAGAGTGTACTTTTTTTTGTGCTTAGTGACGTTAGCATGAAACAGTACATCAGCTGAAAAGCTTATAAGTGATAAACATGTTTTCTTTCTGCTCCCTGTCAATGCAGCATGATGTTTCTTGCTTCTGTTGCGTATAAAAAGTAACAGTAAATGAAGGTGCTTTCTGTGACTTTTATAGATTAGTGTCTGAAAGAGAATAAATGGAGCATGGCATTGCTGCATGATAAAAATATAGTTTTGTTGCAATAAATACTGTCCTGTCTTAAACATTTACTATGGAAATCATTGATGCCACATTCCATAAGCAGGGAGCTAAGGGGGAAGGGGTGGAGAAGAGCAGAAATCCTATACAAGGAGCAAACAACACTCTCTACAGTCATGAAGGTAGCTGAAGCTCTGTGCAGTTCTTAGGAATTTATTTCCATTTCTTATAAAAATTTGGTGACTTGTATCAGACTCCCTTATCAGGCTTTCTTTTTCATTAATGTAACTGTTGTTTGCACCTCTAAATATTGTACAGGAGATGTTAAATAAAGCCCAAGTTGTTATCAGTGTAGAACAAATATGGGACTGAAAAGTTCTAGTTGCAGAGGCGCACTGTGGAAATCCAGTGTAATAAGGCAAGGCTTCCTCGGTGTCCAAGTGGGGCTTGTGGCTGGATAAATAGTAGCTGGAGAGAAACAGCATTCTGAGGAAGCATAAACAAACTGTCCTATGAACTGTCAATATCTTCAGTTTTGCAGAAAAATGAAGATTTAAACTGTTTGACACCAATTTTTCTATTCAAATAGCTTGTTTTCCAAACAGAAAGCTGAAAAAATGACTAATTTCTGTAGCTAAGACAAAATCAATTAATTATTTTGATTTTTACGGGAACTTACTTTGTTGAATGTTTGCAAAAGATAGTTTGAAGTGGAGACATTTCCTATAACAGCCTAAATAGAGCACTTATCAAATCCCCAACTATATTTGGAGGTTGCTTAGAGACAGCAGTTGTGATTACAAAAATAAGTTGAAAAATGCAACATCTACACTGATCTTGCTACACTGCTTGGCTAGCCCAAGGTAACATCAAAAATGTTAATCAGTAATTATTAGCACTAGCTAATAATTGCTGTGGCTTCTTGCTAAATCAACATTAGTTGGACTAGTTCCATTAGTTACTGGACTCCTTTTTGAGTAGTTTGAGTTAACTTCAAGGTTGTGTTGTCATGTTTCTGTCTCCTTCTCTTCTCTAAAAATGAAATTTTTTTATTGTCTTCAGGAGAATGATAGTTGTGCAATTTAATATATTTGAGGAACTATTTAATGGAATTCTGTTTTCTTCCAGTACAATAAAATTACATAAAATTTCTCAAAATTTATAATGCTTAATGTAGTTTCATTTGAAAACAGAAGTGGAATAAAAATTGCTAAGTTTTGAGTTAATAATAATATTGCATGGATTCGCAGAAAAAACTAGAGATGTATTGACTTGTGAAATTCTTAAGGAGGAGTTCTGTGGATCTTGCATAAGTTTAAGTCACTTCAAGCTCAGTTCTCTGTGAAACAAGAGTTGAATTGAAAAATAAAACTGCATTTAATGGAGTAAGAGCCAGAGTCAGTCTAAATGCAGATCAGTTTCTCATCATGGTCATCTGATATAAGATCTTATTGCTGAGGAGTTTTCCTTAGAAACATCTTCAATTTTATTGATCTTGGTGCAAATCAAAATAAACATTAGGTCTCTTTCTGCTGAATCGCTTTACAGAATATCAAAGAGCAGCATATCTGCAAGCAGGTCTGCCTCATAAGTTACCCTTGCCCAAATCCATAATTGCCTTTTGTTCTTGACAAACAAAACCTTGTTTCTGTAAGTATCAGATGATTAGATCTGATCTGTACCTTCATGTTTGAATTCAACAAATACCACCTTTTTCATAAAACAATAAAAGGGTGATCTGTTTATGTGTTGGGTTTCTTTCCTTCATGGAAAATGACGGACCAGTTTCCTTATCTTCCTTGTTTCTTATTTTGATTTTTTTTTTTTAAATTGCAAATGGTTGACTAATTTAAGGTAATTCTGAATTGCATTAGTGGAGAATAGGTTACCTTCAGCTCTGTGTCCTGTGAATTTCCTCCCAGCCTTCAGAAATCAAGTAAGATCTTCGGTTCACTGTCATCCATCATAACTATCTCAAACTTGCCAAGACCGTCTTTTCTTATTGCTGCCAGATCTCAATTGTTTTAAAAATACAAGTTTCAAATTGTCTAAGTATTAGTAAAATACAGCACATTTCATTAGTCACTGATTGATTTTAAACACTTCTCCTCCTTTGAATTAATTGCTGCATTTACATTGCTTTGCATATACTGGGAGTGGCTGTTGTGGGATAAAGACTTTTAGTATCTCACTGTGAGGAACAGCAGAGTCCAGTGCTCTGTGGTGCTTTATGTTGTCTAAGTTACAGTACAGCCATCCTGACACAGAAGGGGAAAGTTGTTTTCAAGTGATACTGCTTCTGAGCTTATTTTTGAAAGTATAAATGCATGGCTTCTTTCTATCTCCTTTTTACAGGTAGATTATAATGACTGTTGTGTCTTGCAGGCAAGTCATAACTGTCATGCTGTGTTTCTCAGAAGGACAAAAATAAGATGGCATTTGAGAGGTATAATTACACATAGATGTGGCTTAGGAAATATCATCATGAAATACAGACACTATACATTAGCTAGGAGAAGAGGAAAATGGCCAGTGGGATGTTGATGGGAGAAAGGTAGGGACAACTGGTGGTTCTAATTTTGGGGGAAGGAAAAGAATCCTTGCCTTAGCACCTTGTACAAATTACTAGTAGTAGAGCTATTCTGTAGCTGAGAACTTCGTGCTGAATTTGGAAATTACTTTTTTTTTTGCCATGAAAACAACTTGTAAAGTCAAGGAACTGCCTTGATCTTTCTGGTATTCTGCAGGCAGTGTATGTGGAAGGGTGTATGTGATAAGTTGAGAAGGTCTATAGACTGGCAGACTGTAGATATATTCATTTTATGAGCAGAAGTTGCTTTCTCTCACATGTGCACACCAAGAATAATATACTCTCAGAGAAACACTGAAACATTTCTCCTTGGAGCCAGTGCCACATAACATGCCTCTGACCATTGGCAATGTCGTTTCAGCACATCAGTGCAGTGTTTTTATTTCCTTTGTATTTACCATGTTAGGTTTTACCGTGTTGTAGCAACTATTTGAAAAGACAGAAATATTCTTACTGGTTTGATTTCATGAACTGTACAACTGTTTCTAGATTAATCAAATAAATTGGAATAGCTCAGCATCTGTTTGCACCAGATCTGTCCATTAGCAACACAGGGCGTATCTCCTGGTATGACTTCTTCCAAAAGCACTAATTCTTCTCTGACTATCACTAGTAGAAAGTAGGCCCTGAATAAGGGCTATTAGATTTTAATACTTTTATGTTTCAGGTTACTGTTTACAATGTTACCTAAAGCAGGGATTTATTAATCTACCTTCCTGTTGCAAAAGTGGCAAAATCACAATTTTGCCTTTTTTTTCATAGCACTCCATCACTAACCCCTCAAATTAGGAGCTATTCCTCTCTAAGCCTTCTGAACTAATTTTCAAACTGATTAGTGTTGCTGCACTAGCAGAGAACTGTTTCTAGAAGTGTTTTCTGCACTTAAGTGACTGTAACTGAAGGGCTTTTTTAATTATCTAAAGCTGTGTTTCATGTGCAGTATTGCCAGTTTGATATTGTAACTTGTGGGCATAGTATAATTAATCTCTGCAAGTGAAAGAGGACCTTTTCTGGAGGCAAAAGGGAGGCATTTAATAAATACTCAGAATCGGCAAACCACAAAGTACCGTTATTCAGTAAGATCCTGCTCCTCCCACTTTGGTTTTTGTCATTTCTTTTATGGAACATTGAGGTGTATGAATATTTTTAAAGCCTGCCAAAATTTATATCCAAAACAGTCTTGACAGTGTATAGCAATGTGTCTTTTCAAACTCTAAGTTTATTAATATATCTTAGGCAATTAATTGTTCATATGTTTAAACAATATATTCATTTAAATTGAAAAGATTCAAAATCTTCTCCCCATCCCAGTCTTGTTTGTCTTCACTCTTCCTGGTATATTCCTTTAAGTTTTGTGTTTTGGTATGTGGTTTTAATTTTGGAAGTAAGCCTGACATCTGTCTCAACTAAATTAACTTGTGTAAAGAATAACTTTAGCAGATATGTGGATGAATTACTCAACACAGCATTTTTGAGAGGAGGTCATGTTGCACAACAAAGACAAGTGCATTGTCTTTTTAGATTTCCAAAAAACATTTTTCAGGCTTATTACTGGCTTCTCACAAGAAGCACAGTCCGTTGCTGCTGAGGCCACATCAAATTACTCATCCCAACACTGAAAAATCAAATGACCAGATGAAATTTGGCAGTGCAAATAAGTTACTTGGGGTAGCTTTGACAATGTGCAAACAGTTCCACAAGTCCAGAAGGATTTCCCAACAGGTGATAATTGCACTTGGAAATAGAAAATGTTCCTAACTTAAACTGGCACTTAGTGAAATGGGAGATATAATTCTGAGTTAATACAAGGAACAAGCAGACTTGGGTTCACAGTGAGTGGTAAAACTTGACAGCTTTCCAGAACAGTATGTGGAGGTCCATAAAAAGTGGCATAGATGGGATGAACAAGAATTTATTGTTCCTTGTGGGGAGTGATATCCTTTGTAAGGAAGGGGTGGAGATAGCAAATTACCAGGCAGCATGTTCAAACAAAAGAAGGTGGTTCATAACAAAACATGTAGCTGAGCTGCACCATGCCAGAATTGTGGTGCATGCCAAAGGCTTCTGCAGGAAGCACAGAGATAAGCAATGAAGGAAAAATTATTTGAGCTTTATCAAATTCAAAGACCAGAGCTGGATCTAAAATGCACAGATGTATAAAATACTGGAGATTTAGAAGAGAATTCTAGAAATACCATTATATTGTTTCATGTTACACATATGAAAAACTAGACTTGTTAAAAATTGAATGAATTTTTCTTTCCCCATTCTTATCAGATGCTAATAGTCACTGAAATTAAAAGTGTTAATATTGCTGAGAGTTTGCCAGTACTTGAGTCAAAGAGTTTCATGATTTTGGCATAGCACACTTTAATAATTAATCACTCTTGACACTTTAAATTGCTAATGATATTGGATAGGAACCTTTTCAGTGAACTTTAAATAAAGGAAAACACTGTTCTAAGATATGAGTCAGCTTTTGCAATGCTCCAAGAAACCTACAGCTCAAATCAAAATGTTACTTTAGTTGAACCTATATGTGTTCTCTAATATCAAGCTTGGTGTGCAAGGGATGGGAGGATATTGTAAACTATTACGTGCACCAACATGCACTGTTTCTGAAGTATCTGGACTCTGAGTATTTCAGACTCTTTTGGCCATATCTAGCAGCCTGGTCTAGACAAGTGAACTTATTTTGGCACACGCTCCAAAGGGCTTGGCCATAAGCCAGTTGTGGTTCTTAAACCATATGGCCATATAAGCTCAGTCACAGAGCTCTGCTAATAAGCTTGTCATTCACATCCAGAGCAGTTTTCCCTGCAGTGGCATCCTGGAAACTCATACAAAGTTATTCATCCTTTGATCACTCTTCCTAATCTCCTCTTGCTGCCCAGTCCTGAGGTGCTGCTCCATTCTCTAATGTGATCTCTTCTTTTTTTTTTAATTTGCATGCACATATACTGGCACTGTTAGATATTAAAAAGCATGCAGTTTAAATGGGCCGACTGTGCATTACCCAGAGGAGGTAAAGGCTACCTGTGCTTTACATCATACCTTTCTGAAATGCTGGGTAATAAGCCATTGTGGTTAATAGTCCACAAATCTTGTTAGCAATATGTTCTTTTTTGTTTTCTTCCAGATCATTGCTTAAGATTTTAAGTGTTAAACTGGGAAGGAAGTTCTATAAATGTTTCTTGATAGTCTACTGGAAATTTCATGTTGACTGATTTCTTTCGCATTCTTTTCAGTTAATAGGAGGTTATTTTATATTTTCTCTATTAATCCCTGGAAGTAAATGATGCTGTTAGTAAAGAGGAGAGATAAAAGCAAAAAGTTAACAACAGAAGTAAAAAGGACCATATATGAGTACTTGGTCTGGAGGTTTTGGTAGAGACTAATAATCTTCATTTTACTAGGCTTGTACCTATCTGGTTATCTCTTCTATCATCAAAATTACTCCTTTGAGCTTATGTTTTATGAATTTCAAGTTCATTTTCTCTTGAAAATATATACCTTGAGTATATATATACTTTTTCTTTTTTTTTTTTTAATTATCTGCAAAATATATCTGTATTTACCTGAGCTCTATGAATTTTATCCAAGTATTGTTTATGGTATCTTCTTCCTGCCTAGGGCAACTATAAAACTCTACCATGGTGACTGCAACTTTGAACTCTGTAACACAGTGCCCACTGTTAGTAAAATTTATAGCAGTACTGTAGGTGTATAGGAAAACAGTCCTCTTGTCCAAATATTCTGTGTCATGAGTGTGTACTGGAATTGCCTAGCAATAATCTTTGCTTCTTGTAGACCATGACTGCTGTGTAATTCCTTGGGAATGTTGTGTAGGAACGAACAACAGTGATAACTGTATTTAATAATTTATGTGCTGTGCTTTGAGAAGCATTGCTTATATATGCTTGGGAAATATTTGGTCTTATCCCATAATAAGAAATGTTCATTTCGTTTCTTTGCATTCCTTCTCCCACCCCCACCACTGGTTTGTCTGACTGGTTATTAATGAGCTGTTCAGCATCACAATTTCCGTAATACTCTCAAGTTTAAGTTATCCTGTTGGCTGACTTGGCATAAACTGCAGTTGTTCACAAGTCATAATTCTGGCCTCTAAACTGACTCTTTTTCTGTTCTTTTGTCTTTTATCAAGAACTCGGAAGTACAGCTGTTTGAAACAAACGACTAATTGTCACATTAATTTTTTTATTGCATTTTCTGGAGCCTTCAAAATAATAGCAGAAGTTATTTCAAATAAAGTAAGATCTACTTGAGATTCTAGCATTTTTTCCTGTCTGTGCTCTGAGCAGGCCACATAGGCCAGATTCAGGGAAAAAAAATCATAATAAGTAGGTGACTCCAAGGGCAAATTTTCAACAAGTTTTCTCCTTATTTTCTCCTCTTTTGCTTCTGACTTAGTAGTGGGTTGCAGCTCAAGTACTAATCCTTAAAATTGAAAGCTCAACTGTTTAGTGGTGGTGTTAGTTGTATTACAAGAGGATTATCACAAAGAATGTCTTTGCATGGTGAGCCTATCACAATCCACTGAAGCAAATCAGGTTATAGATGATTTTTCTGTAAGTAGAGCTCAGTTGTAAAGGTTCACTAGGAACTGCTTTTGTTGTATGGAGTTACCAGACATCTCCAGAGCTTTTGCAGCACTGTTCTCCAGCTGATGTCCTCCAGCAGTTTTCCTCTCTCACTTTCTCATAAGCTGAGGAAAAATATAAGTTGCTTAGCCAAGTTTAAAGGAATACTTTTCCTTTAATGTTAGAGAAGGGCAGCCAAGTTCCAAATAAGCTCTTGGAGGATATTATGTTGTTCTTACCGAAGTATGCTGTAGTTTTATTAGTGGAATGTCTGGGGGAAGATGCAGGGATTACTTCCTTCAGAGCAGGAAAGTGACATTCCAAAAATGGGTGGTATAAGCAGCTGCTAAAGTAGAGAAAGTATCTGATTCTGTTAAATGTACCAAATAACTGTTTTAATAACATCTTTTTTTTTTCTTTTTATTTTTTTTTTTTTTTGCTAAAGATGGTGGAAATGGAAAATTATTTTCTACCTGAAAGCTTAATTTAAGAAAGTGATGTCAATATTGCTATGTAGAGTGTTCCAATCACCTCTCTGTTTCATGTGGAAGCAGAAACCCATGATGGTAGTGAACACAAGAATTGACTGATATAATAGCTTTCTGTCTTAAATATGAAAAATTGAATTCTGATATTTGATAAGTTTATAAAATTAAGTTTACTTTTTCATCAGGTATTTCAGAGACAAGATAATAATCAAGTTCCTTAATTAGTTGTAGCTACTATCTTGTTATTCCCCTGGTACAATCAATTCCGGAATGAGTAGTCAGCTATTCACCTGACTCATTAGCGCTGCTGAGGGAGACGGGGATTGGACCTAATGACTTTCTCTGTTGATTGCAACCTAAATTATTTTGTAATTCTAAATGTTTACTTCTGTATTGGAGTCTTCTCTAAAATATAACAGTCATTTTCAATTCATTATGAAAACTGCGGAAGCCAAGTTAGAAAATATAAATTTTAATAGAGTGGTCAAAATTGAGTTTTTGACATTATCCCATAAATAGGAATTGAAACTCCTCCTAGACAAAAATGGTGTTTTGAAAAGGTCAAGGCAAATTTGAAGTAAGCATGGGAAAATATTTTGAGTGACTGTGTTTTCTTGAACCTCACCGCCCACAATTAACCTTTCAGTACAGGATGATGAGCATTTAATCTATTCCAAAGCCAACATACCAATAATATTTCATCTTGCAGTGTTAGGTCAAGGCTAGCTCTTACCCATCTCTGTAACAGAGGTAGAAGGGTGCCATGTTTGCAGACCACCAGTGCCTTGCAGCCCCTCCTGAGCTGACAAATCCGTGTATGTAAGTTTGCATTTGCTTCTTCCAGTGCTACCTTGTGCAGGTTACAGGGCGGTGCACAATATCAGAAAAACTGTTTTCCACAGACTGTACTTCTTAAAGGGCTTTCTTAACTGAAATGGGATCAGTACTCACCAGCTTCTTAAAGCTTTATGTATATTATTTGAGTATAAAACAAAAACAGCAACTGATTGTTTTCCTTCCAAACTGGAAGAAAGAGGAATTTCTCAATTACTGTGATTTACTGGGTTTTACATCATTTTACAGTGAACTGTTCTATCAGTGGTTTAAAATGCAAAATTGTGGCTGAAAATACAGCACATTAGAACGGCTCTTCAAAAGTTCATTAGTGGAAGAAATACTTAAATATTTTGATGTTGTGTTGTGGCATGGGAATCAATGAATTACTAGTTACCACTTGAATGCTTATGCACCCAGTTTTTAATTGGATTAATTGAAATTGGATTTTAAAATTAGAATTAATTTAAATTAATTAGATCTAACTGAAAAGTCTTCTGTTGGAAAGTAAATCACTGGCTCTTCATGTATTTCAGGTAACATACAAGGAGCAACAATCGTGGATGCCCTTGATACGCTATACATCATGGAAATGAAAGAGGAGTTCAAGGAAGCCAGGGAGTGGGTTGAAAAAAACTTGGATTTCAATGTGGTAAGGAGAATTGCTGAGTAACATTTAATTCTCTGTTTAGTCTCCAGGGGTTCAACTGGGGACTGGGTTCTAGTACTACAAGCATGATGCAAGGCTAAAGAATTTAGATCATTGATAGTTAAAACGAGGCAGGAAGCTGGAAGTAGGAAATTTACTGCTCTGCTTACATGCTCTTCTTCAGTCAGAGAGGTTTAGGTAGATGGAAGGCAATGAGCTGGACTGAAGGAAGGAAGGAAAAAGGAAATAGAATATTTGCCATTGTAAGGTAAAAAACAGCCTTTTCAGCTTTTCTGGATAGAAGAATTGTGACCCTTCAAGCATTAATTTTTTCATTATGTAAACCTTTTACATTTTCCTTTTATGAAATCTTCCACAGATTTTACTTATGTTTAGAGAAAGGTACATGCCACATGAACTTAGGTTCCTTTGTCTACTCCAGTAGAGTTCAGTATCAGGAGTTAGGCTGAACTGTTGGCACAACTGAACTGCTTTAGTCTTAAGAAGCGTCAGGTCTTCACAGCTGCATGTACAAATCACCCTATTAAGTGGCAAATATGCAGCTGAGGGCAAAGTTCATTATTGAAGCTTTTATTCTAGAAAGGCCTTGAACAGGCAGGAACTTCTTCAGTTAAATTGAGAAGTCTTGAGTTTGGTATGTTTTCTATTTTTTTCCTTTTTTTGTGGGGGCAGGTGATTTATTGTTGGGTACAGAGAGCTGTTGAAGCACCTCTGATCAGTGTAATAAAGTAAGCACAGTACACTGAGCACTTAAAAGCTCTTGTAGTTGACATGCTTAATGTTAGAAACATTTTCTGAAAACAAAGTACTCTTTATAATAAGTTATGCAAAATTCAGGTTTAATCAGGTTCTCTTCCATGCTTGAGAATTAATTATCCTTTTTAAAAGGAGTTAATAAGAGTGGATATTACATAGTTTATATAAGCAGTAATTTAGTATGCATTTATATTTACATTTCTAATGTAAATAGAGGTTATTAAACAGTCCTCCTGCATAGTGTCAGAAGCCTGAATGACATACTAACTTTATTTTGTGCATAAGAATTATTTTTCCTATTTTTGTAATACTAAAATCCTGTCTTATTAGCTCAGTGTTATCAAGATGTTTAAAAACAGGATAAGAGAACAGAAAAAATCAAACTCCACTTAAAAGATTGAGCTGAGCTCTATTTGGGGAACATGGTAAAGCGTTGTGGAGTGATTTACATTATTAACATGAAAATCTTTGGCTTTGCATAAATCTTGCTATATTTGATACTGGAAACTTGCAGATGGTATTGCCTATATTTCCTCTTTTTAATGCACCTAGTTTTTTTCAAAGTAATGCTTATAAGCTAAGAAAATGTCAGAAATTTTGTATTCCATCAGTTGGTCAATGCAGGAGTCAAGCAGATTTTCCAAAGCAACTTCACAGATAACACTGACATGCATCACTAACAGTACATTGTTACTGCTATTCCTGTAAATAGCAGCCTGACGTTCAACACCTCACAAAATAATTTTCATAACACTTCATAATAATATGTAATGGAATTATACATTGGCATCAGCAGCAAGTAGATTAATTTTCCCAAACTGGAACAACAAAATTAAAATAAATAACTGCAAGGCAAAATTTAGTAATGGATGTCCATTTGTTTAATGGCTGGATTGTTGGAAACTACTCTACTTGGACTTCTGTTTAGTTTTCCACTTTAAATATAGGTTTTAGATTCAAATACCATTTCGTATTTATATCTTTCAGTTCAAAGAACAGCAGTTCTCTTTTGTGTTTAAGCATTTATCATGTATCAGGCCTTACATGATATAATCTGCAAAAATGTTATGTACATATTACTTGCTTCTGTTTTAGAAACCTTTGTCCCATGAAAGTGATTTATTTGTAATAATTGACACACTGACATATCCTTAAGAGTTATTTCTTCTGAGTAGTATAAGCTTGTGTTTGATGTTTCTAATTGTTTCCTGGGCAGCGACTGCTTTATCAGCATATTTGGCTTTCATTTGACTAAATAGGAAAAGTTTCTCTTCATTTCTTCTTAGAACCATGTCTTTCAAATCTTTAATTTTATTTAGGATGTTCTTTACAAAAATTGCTGTGACTGTATTCTGTAGCAGCATTTTTTCTCCTTATGTTCTATGTCAATGCAGCTGGATATAGGAAAATTTTACAAACTTTAGAAGATACTCATCAAACTATTTGGCCAGCACTCACACCACTCTCAACCTGATTGTAAAAGTTTCCTAATATCACTTTGTAAAGTAGGCACTAGTTTATCTACATGAAACGATTTATGGAATAAAGATGACTTAATGGGAAATGGCAACGTCTCTTTATGCATTAGCTTTCAATCTCACAGTTCAATGAATTAGGTGTCAGGGTTACTCTTCTTTACCTTTCTGAAGATAGGTTTTGATTTTGAAGGAAAATTCTAGTTAAGTCAGCAGCACCTTTCTTGGCAAACTTGTGCATTTTAGTAAGCTTGTCAGTGGATAGGTTTAGAAACTTTCCTTTTTGGAGTATAACACAGACTATTTTCATTACAGCTGTAGCTGGTAGCCCTGTGGTTTTATAACTGAGATATCCATATTGCAATGCTTGGAGCTTTTTTATGTCACAGCTGACTTTATTTTTTATTTGAAACCTTGCTGAACTTTCAGCTAAACTGAGCCATCCCTTCAGGAATTAAGTTGCATTTTCTGATTCTGTCAATATTATAAGAGATGTAGACATACTTGTACCTTTGGAAAGAGCTGGCATTTGCAGTAGCTAAATACTGTGAATAGCAGCATGGATATGTTTTCTGTTCTCTGTTAAATCATTTCATCTCTCTGGGGGATTCATCTTTGCTCTTCTAATTAATATAGCCAAGGCTTTGTTCTGACCTCCCCACACAGGCTGCTGCCCACACGCCCCTTCACAGTGCACAGCCCAAGGCTGCAGCAACGGGGCTGGGCTGTGGATCAGCAGGTTACAAGGGATAAAAAGGGAACCAGACCTTCATGGGATCTTTAGGGAGCTTGGCTGTTTCCTAGCTACAGCTACACACTGCTGCCTGCTCCTCTGCTCTTACTTTTTCTCATTTGTTTCAGAAGCTGCACACACACACACACACACACAGAGCTTTCTGAAAGAGTTTTTGTAGCACCACCCCACTTCTGCTTCACAATGGGGAGGAAAAAGCTATCGATCTCTTCAGTCCAAGAGCCACACAACATTGAATACATGCTTGGGAAGAGAGAGAGAGGAAAAGGGATCTTAATGAGGCAAATGAAGGGGTCAGGTGTCGGGGAGTAGTGATGCAGGAGCTGAGCCACCCTGGCACAGCAGTGAAGGTTTGGGAGTTGTTAAGTATTGGAATTGATGGTACTCTGCATCTACACCCAAACACACCCCAGTATCTTTAGGATGAGTGACTAAGTGATCCACCCCCTCTTCTTCAGCCCTGCTTGACTCCTTCCATGCAAAAGGGCAGTCTTACCTGTACTGCCTGCTGGGGGCAGTCCTTGGTCTCCATGGTGTCCTAAAGCATGTCTGGACATTCACTGGAACAACAGGTGCCCACACCAAAGCCAGAAGGTGCTAGCAATCAAATTGTATGTGGAACAGGGCTTGAATTCATATGCTGACCAACTGACCAGCTGTCTGATGGAAGTGTAGCCAGATAGGATCAGAATGGGAGCAAGGTATGGAGCAGAAAGCCATGCATTTGTTCGGATAAGATGGAAATTGGGAAAGTGTAAAGGGCATTTCATTATTTGCACTCAAAGACAGGTACTAATGAATTGAAGAACTGCATAAAGAGAAGGGAACGAGTAAGAAGATGAGGATACCCTCAGTCTTGTGTCCTAACAATGCTCTTAAGCAAAGCTGTTTATAGGTCAGTCAGTCAGTCACTATATCTGATTTTATATCCACTTTTGAAGCTTGGAGGCTAACCTACCACTTCTGATTTTCATATTTTTGCTTAGCTCAGCAAATCTGAGTTTCTTTTAAAGAGGTTTTGTCATCAGATTCATGCAACCTAGAAGTTTTGTGACTGATATGTCTATTATTTGGGAACTGGAAAAAAACTGGTAAAAGTAGAGAAACTTGAAGTTATGTTTTTTTCTCTACTGTCATACCCCCTTTCCAAGGTCCCAGAATAGCAAATATTATTTGCATCTGTAATAAGTAAAGTTTCCAGCGTTTATCATTGACTCAGGTATATCTGTGGTGTGGCAGTCAGTAACAGAACAGACTTTCAGACTTCAGTTGGCTTATTTCAAGCTTCAGCATTTACAAATCTAAATCCTACTATTCTCAAACTGTAGGTGTTATGATTGACTTGTAATCGTATTTAACAGTCCACAACCTAATGTTCTGACTTGGAACATTGTAGTTATTTGGCTTTTTATTCTTTCCTCTTTTTTCCTCTTCATTCCTTTGTTCATTTCCTCCCCATTTTTCCTTTTCAAGTGAGAAAAGCAGAAAGTTTCCTAATACAACAATTTGGAACAGCTCTCTGTTAAAAAAAAAAAAAAAAAAAAAAAAAAAAAGAAAAGAAAAAAGTCATGTGGGAGGTGTGAGTAAATGTATAATGGGTTGGAGAGAAATCTTAAGAAAGCCAGCAGCTGAAAATGGTTCTTTAGTTTGTGGGACTATCTGATTACTGGTTTGCCACATAACTTATTAGTACATTCTAAATGCCAGACTTCAAAGTGACTTGATTTTGTTTTGATTATGTGTAAGAACCTATTTTGATGGGCTAAAAGGAGATCCTGCAAATTCATTACTAAATGCAGTTCTTTTGCTGCTAGAGTTCATTAATGCCTTCAGTAGCACTTTATTTTTGTTCCTGTTGAAGATCTTGCAGTTTACCATGCAGGGACTTCAGCAAGGTTAAATAAAATGTTATGCAATAATCAGGCTTTGACACTTGTGATAAAAAGGTTGCTAAGATTGTTTCCCATGTCTTCAAGAACTGAATACTTTAGCAAGCTGCCAGTAACTTTCTTTCATGGAATATAAATGAAACTTATTTTCCCCACAATTGCAAGTAATTAAAATCTTGTCTAGTTACAGTAGTTGAAAGTGAGCTGTTGTAGTACTATCCATGATTCTTTCGTACTTCCTGGGATGCTTGAAAATGCTAGGATTGTTGCTGTTCCCAGCCTTTGTGCTTCAACAGGGGAATATTATTATTTAATAGTAATAATAATTACAACTTCTTCTAGGAATTGTGGGTCCTTTGTGTCTACTTTTTAGTCTAGAATTATGTACCTTATTCAGCATTGTTCAGTATAGGGTCCCTGGTGTTCCCTTGCACAGCTTGTTAAACTGCAGGATATGGGCTGCTTGCCATGGCCTGTGTGTGTAGAGGGTGTTGCTGTATTCCTTGTACACAGGAGCAATAGATGGAAATGAAGATGAGGTAACTGAAGTTCTATACACTCCTGATGATACAAGAACAGGAGAACCAAAGGAAAGAAAGTTTTGGAATGAAACTTTGCCATAGAGAAGACTGAAATAAATTATATGTTAGGATTTGTGTTGAGGGTTTTTTTTTTGTTATCTTTATAAAAACTAAGAGAGTAAGCTTTTTATCAAATATAAATTAAGGTGACTTGATTATTGGGAATGCATTTATCTGTGTAAAGAGCACACAGTATTTTCTCAAGTTGAATTTTGAATGGCAGAGCATGTAACCAGTGCTGCTGGTGAGTGCCAGGTGGAACCTAACACTGGAAAAATAAAATAGTGTTGTATTTCAAATGTTGTTTCTAAGGCAGGATGACTTCCCATGAGAAAATACAGATGCAAATCGTTTTGGCCTTGGTCTATGAATTGTGGAGAGGGAGATTATCAGGAATGAGATGCATTAAGGAAATGATCCCAAAGGATGAATACTGGTTTTTGAGAAGCTGGGGGAGTTCAATAGGCAAAGGCCTGCAGGAGAGCCCAGCTGACAGTAGTTGGTTGTCTGAACAATGTTTTCAATATTAAATTCAGTATAACAGCTGTTTGAAGCCTCAGTAGTTTACCAGTCCTCTGGTTTATGGAAGGGTGAGGGAGGTTGAGTGGTGAGATGTAGCTGAGATCAAATTTGCCCTGTCATAGATTTGCAAATAAAATAGAAATACAGAATAACACAGGCTAACTAATAAAAGTCATGGCACTTTATTCTGCCTGCCCCTTCCCATTTAGTTATGTTTGTTGTTTTTTGAAGACAGGCCTTGCTAAGGCATTGTCACTCTCCCTTTCTTTAAAAGGAGTTAGTACAATAGATTTTCTAGTTGTATCTGTAATTTTCTCCAGCATCTTGAGTGTTTCTGAGCTATGGGTTTTCTTCTACTTAAAAAGCACTTTTAACATTAATTCGGTGTTATGTGTCTAGCCAGCAATGTAAGGATGTTGTATGTCTTTGTCAAAATAATTTCATCTTTAGAAGCTAATCAAGGAAACCAGATGAAATTCCTGAAACTTATCACAGTTTTGCTCTTGCACCACATATGGAATTCATACATTACTTTTTGTTTTCCATTTTTTCTCAAGTACAGTGATCAAAAGTCAAAATTTCTCTGGATCTTATATAGTACTTTGACTATTCCATTTATGGTTCAAATAGTGAATGATAAATTATTGATAAATATAAGATGAAAGACCCAATTCCTCACATTCATCAATTAACATAAAACCCCTGGATTTAAGACAAAAACATGTTATTCCCAATACACATAACTCTTTTCCAAGCATCCACAGACTTGTATAATCATTTTTAAAAGGGAGGCCTGCAAATATCAGATCAAACTGATGTTTAGATGTTAGCACAGATGTGTACTAACAAAGATGTTTCAGATATTCTCATACACAGCACAGTCTCTTTGGAGTACCAATGTAAAGGCCATAAAATTGGAAATTATATTGATCTAGTTGTTCAGAGCTGTGTTTTATATTTGGTACCTTAAAAAGGGAACATTGTAATCATCTTGAAATAGACACGTCCAGTCACTTCACCTTACAGAATTTTCATTAGAAATAATGGCATTAATTCAACCACTTCTCAGATTTGCTATGCAAGTGATACAATAACTGTTTGAAGGAGAAGGCTAAATTTAAAATAAAAAATAATTCTCACCTTTACAGATGGTGAAGTAGAAATTTTGGGTAGTTCAGATGAAAGTTTTTCCGATATTTTTTGGTACTGTTAAATGGATCATAAGGTATTCATGCACAGCTTGATCCAAGAACAAAGTAAAAAATAGTATTGCTTACTTAGAATTCGACTGCTGAGTAGAAAACTACAGATATATTTATGCAAATCGCATGTGCATGATTAAATATATGAAAAGAGGGTAATGGCCAGGGTGTGGCAGCTTCAGTGTGTCATATCATTAAAAATTTTTAAGAATCAAACCAGGAAGAAGGGTAAAGTTGGTGTAGCAGAAATCTTCTACTTTTAGGACAAGATCATTTTTCTTAACAGACTACTTCTTCACATAAACTTCCATGTAGAGATGTTTTCTTGATATGAAATTATAAAAGTTTAATTGTTTTGTCAATTACTGTTATTTGTGTGCTGAGAATAATACTAACCTGGTACAGTGAGTTTAAGAGTAACTATGTATCAGGCATACAGCTTTCAAATCTACCATTAATGAAATGACTGCTTCAGTGTTTGTCTGCTTCAGTGGCTTGCATAAAGAATTTGGTGAGAGGCAAGTATTTCAAATGAAGGTTCAGAGGTTCAAGTGTCCTTTCGGGAATCTGATAACGTTAGAACAATTGTTGCCTTCCGGAAATGCCCTGAAAGATCACCCCTTCAACACATGTTCAATATGACAGTGCAAGTGATCTTTGTGGCCTGACAGTTAAACCTTTATTCACATTACTTCCAAGTAGTCTTCTTGTCTGTAACTGATTTCCAGAAGCAGATGTCAGTGCACACATACTGAGCCTTCCTTAAAGGGCCTTTGCACTTCGTGAAAGATAGCAGTGGTTTTGTGAGTTAAATGGTCGTATTTAAATCCAGAAAGGCAAAATGTAAAGTTCTGGAGACAAAATATTCCGGTCATACACCACTCAATTTACTTCAAGCAATTGAAAATCAAAAAGTAATTTAATTCAGTTCTCAAAGGAAACACAAGTGTCTGGGATATCTGATTAACTCATTTCCTCATCTGACACCTACCTACCTCTTTACAGCTTCAACCTTCCCACATCAAAGAAAGGTACTTGACATGTGCTAAGGCTCAGGATTGAAATGGAAAGAACCTGAACTTCTGAAGAAGGTTCACATATTCATATTCTCATACTATTTGTAGGAGTTTCAGTTAGCTTAATCCCCAGGGAAGAGAAGCTGCTCCTTTCACTCATTTCATCATCCTTTCTTCAATCAGATCAGGCCAGATCAGCCTTTCTTTAGTCAAATCAGTTCTCTATTGCTAGCTGTCTTATATGTTGGATTTGAAGGTAGACTTCTGTATTCAATGTACATGTACTGTAGTTCCTACACAGGTAGCCTGCTTAGCAGGTGAGCGGATGCATCATCTACTTAGTTCAGATTTCTAGAGGATTTAAATATTTTTATATTCGCCCTCCCCAGGTTTAACATGGATCACGGCGTAATAAAAAAGCCTGCACAGGAATGTTAAAGTTGAGGTGAATACCTGTTTCCATTTGCCTTATTGCTGCATTCAGTGAGACAATGACTGAACACTTGGAAAGAGAAATAACTGATTTTGAGAAAAAAGAGATTTTGTAAACAGAAATTAAGCTGTAGAAATTAAACTTCATCGCTTCTCTTAGAAAGAGTAAGAGAACACCAGTGGGGGAGAGCAGTGACAGAGGAGAAACTGCAGATTTCTAGAATACTCAAAATAAACTTGAAAGAGTGTTATGTTCTCAACACTGCAAGAGAGCAAGATAATTTTGCAGTCTTAACCCATGATGCCCGTCTGAGTTTTCAAGAGGCAGATGTGTGTGATCACTTTACTTTGTCAACCCCTTTGAATTGTGCTCATGTGTATTAAAAAAATTGTACAGGCACACACCTATATCCTATATTAATTATATATTAATCAGAGTAATTCTGAATTAATTTATATCCTCTTTTTAGATGGGGAAGTGCAGAATACATTTTAGAGGAGAAAAGTTAAATTCCTGAATGTAAACCAACTAGTCTTGCAGCAAGTCAGAGAGTGTGTACTCTTACAATTTACAAAAATCACCAACTCTGCAATGTGTCTAGATACATTTTCTTAATTAGAGCACCCTGAAGACTGAAAAGCATTAAGTAGTATTTCTATTAAGTGGCCTAGTGCTGGTTTGTTTGTTTTTTTCTGTAAAGACAGTTTACTACAATTCAAAATCTGTAGAAAACAGGGAGCAACTTCTTCCCTCCTACATGAACTGACATCTGAATGTTTAAACTGGAAAAGCACAAAACCTAGCTGAACGAAAAAAGCCTGAAAACCTTTAATAAGAAAATCCATCAGCTCTATCATGCACTGATTTATATTAAATATAGCTATAGTGTACATTGGCAAATAGAAAAGGGAAAAGTGACTCAGTAGAAGCAAGAGCAACCCAGAACCTGTGAAAGTCGAAAACCTTTTTTATGTGCCCAAAATTTTGGGACTCTGTTGAGTGCCTTTTCCTGCAGAAATACAGAAATAGAAAAAGTAGTATCACATAAAAACACCCAAAAATTAACAAACTTCACTAGATCAACTTGTTAACTGAATGCCTCTAGTAATTTAAATGTTCTGTGTTAGGGTAAAATTGAAATTGCTTTAATAAAGAACAAAAGCATGTGAGACTCAGTTTCATCATTTACGCTTGAATTTCAAAAGGTAGGGAAGAATGTGCATTGGGTTTTGAGATAGATATGGGCTGGACCTTGTCTTTATCATTGGCAAAAGATTTATCCATGCCAGCTTGAAAAGGGCTATCACTGTAAGAGAGAAAGATCATCTCCTTCCTTGTGAATACACATAATCATTACATTTTTTTCACAAGCATGTAAGTAACTCATTCTAATGTCACCTTCTTTTTTGCAGTAAGCTGCATATAGACTGAAGTAGGAAAACACTTGATAGGACATTTTGATCAATACTGGTCTGTCTGAGATGGTGTAAGGGGAGGTAGTGTGGGATGTGATCCAAGACCACTTTTTGGGCAAATGCGGAATCATCTGCAAGGAATGATAAATACTTAGATATGTGGATTTAGAGAAAGAAGAGATGAAAAGTTGAGCAGGATGAGAATAACAGAGAGGATATTTTGTCAAAGTGAGGAAGAGAAAGAAATGTTTTAAATTCTTATGGTGGCCTTCCCTACATCTTCTGTGTTTTGCTATTTACAGCTGTTGTGCTTTAAAACCTGTATGTGTTTATGTGTGTATATATATATATATATACACACATATAAATGTGTGTGTATTTTTTTATATATATACACATATATATATATATAAATAAACCAAACAAACCTCTATAGAAATAAATTTATGTTTATTTCAACAGAATGCTGAAATTTCCGTATTTGAAGTGAATATTCGTTTCGTCGGTGGACTACTTTCAGCTTACTATCTTTCAGGAGAAGAAGTAAGATGGTTTATCTGACATATTATCATCTAGATAAGTCATTAAATTTAAGTTTAATAATTTTATTTATCCAAATTAAATAGTTTAATTTATCCATTGTTTAAAACTTTGAAAATGGCCTGTATAGCAGAGACCAGTCCAATGGGTCTTCTTGCTTCCATTACTGCTGCTTTGTCTAAGTCCTAAAGCTATTACTTCATTTAAGTGTTAAATGATATTTGGGGTTTTTTCCTGAGTGGGAATCACACCAAGTACATCTTACTGGGCTTCATTCTAGAGTGTGTAATTATGGAGCTCCTACTCTATGGTAGTGGTGGATTTGGTGCATCAACTTCTTTCTTCTCAAGTGGACTTCAAGGGTACCATTGAACTTTTTTAAACTCATACTTTCTGTTTTACCTACCTGAATCTCAGGCTTCAACTCACATGGAAAAGACATGTTCAGAAAGAAAAAGCAACTGTAAGCCTATACATGTGAATGTCTTTAAACAATTAATAACCCATTAATCTCTATTGCCTGTCATGGTTTTTGGAGAGAATGAAGATGCAATTTCATCTTAGAGCTTTGTCTAAATGCAATTACTTGTGTAATATTTTTGGAGAAGGCTAAAAGAGTCACAGGTACCATTTTAAGTGACACATTGTCACTTAGTATTTTCAAGTTTTAGCTTGGCAGTTGAAGTCTTTAATCTTGCTAGTTTAAATTCTTGTTTAAATTCTTGTTTTTGTTACTGAGTTATAGTAGTATTTTGTTGCAGTATTACACAAGTTAATACTCTTTAACCATAAATTGAACTTATCATTCCTTAAATCCAAAGCAATTACTGGTGGAAACTCCACAAACCCAAGGAAGTTAATTTTTTTTGTAGGTAAATTTCCCAAATACTAGGTAGAGCTCTGTTTTGAACCTGTCACTTTAAATTACTTAAATTCTATGGCTGTGCATGATTATTTTTGCTAAAATTTGTCATTATGTTAAAGTTGTTTTAGCAAGTACTGTTGGGTCATGTACCTGACAAAGCAGTTATAAGGAGACAGTGTTCCTCTGACACTTATGTTTTAAACTAGACTTACCTGCTTTTTTCACATAGACCTGTGCTGAATGTAGATGATATGTAAATGACATTCATGTCTTAAAATGCACAGGTTTTATTATTTGAATTGTCTTGTAATTTGGGGTTGGGGGGGTGGGGAGAAATGCAGTCAGACAACAGTAATGAAAAAAACTGAGAAGTGCTTGGGAACTGGCTTCTGTATCTTTGCTAAATATTGTTTTACTTATGTTTCTTCTCTTTTCACTGGAGGTCTACTTGGGAAACAGGTGTGGACTTATCTAGCATAACCTATTGGTACACTTTAATTAACCAGTTCTGACAGAAGCAGAGGGTATTTCTTGGCAGATGAGCTGATAGATGAATGCTCATGGGCCTTTACATCATGTGGCAGTTTTTCTGCCAAGAAATGCCTTAATCATTTGTCATCAGTGCTGGTAATTTCATATGAATGTTGATGATTTATGTCCTGTGTCTGTTGATGTGCAGTCTCACTTTCAATCAGTGTGTATAGTTTCTCCTAAGTAACACCTAGTCATTGCTTCTCAACCATTCCTTCATCCTCAGAGAGGCAGTTTTACCACCTCCTTTTCAGCTAGATTGAAAGCAGCACTCGTGTTCCAGTGACACTCTTGCACAAATGAAATGAGGCGACATCTGAAGCAAAAGAAAGTGTTTCACACAACGGATAGTTAAGTGGAACTCTTTGCAGTGGAATATCGGTGATAATGGATGCTAGTGCCCATTCTAAAATTGATCAACTCAGAAATGAAAGTAAAATGGCCTCTTACATACAGAGAAGAGGGATATTATTAAGGAGGGTGCCAAGTTCTTGCGTCACCCGTGCCTGCCCCTGGTTCTCACACTCTCTGTTAGACATCTGCTGTCCAAGACAGAATGATGTCCCTAAACTGTTGTTCTGGTGGCTTAGAGAGTGCAATTCAGCATGCTCAGCCTTCATCAGATTTGGGGAAACTTCACTATTTTTTTCCTAAATCCCAAGATGCTGTGGCAATAGCACAGTGCCACTCTACCAGTGGAAAGAATGGGATGCAGCAGGGTGAGGTTATCCCGTATTATGTTGGTCTCTTCCCTGCTGCTGCTGAGAGGTGTGGAAAGGCCTGAGGGCTCCAGAGGCTGGCTGCCACCATAGAAAATATATCTTTATCCATTAGTCCATTACATTACTGGGTGTTCCTAAAAAAGTGGCAAAATCTGTATGCATGCTGCTTGAAGGATTAAACTTCTTCAGTTAAAAGCTCAATTAATTCTTTATCAGATTAACTATTAAAAAATCTTATATTGCTGTGCTCACTTGCCAGTATTCTAATTGAAGAAAGCTATGTTTCGGTAGAAGGAGTGATGGAAATAATTATTGTTTGTGCTTTTGAATTACATTTCCATGGGTAATGATCCAAAGCTGCAACACATTGTATGTTCCATAATCATTTGTAAGTCTAACTAATCACGATTAAAGAATATGCTATCATACGGAGTATTTCCTAAAACATCCTGCTCACATAATAGTTCATTTAGATAAAGTCACCAATGTGAATCATTCTAAAAATGAACAAATTGAATACTTTACCCCTTGATAACAATATGTGCTGCTGACTTGCAAATAGAGCCATGAGACACTTTCTGTTAAACTTTCTACAATTTCTGCCTTACTAGAATTAATATGAAATACCTAAAATGTTATATGCTTTTTTTTTTCACTGTGGTACTCTCTAGACCCAAGCCAGAAAGCTTTTCAGTCAGGTATCAACTTCATTTGTAAAATAGCTAAGAATATCAGAAAACTTGATTCTAAGATGAGTAACTGTTTAAGAGCTGCTCTTTTTTTTTGTTGGTTGTTGTTTGGTTTCTTTTGGGTTTTTAAGTCCCTAATAATAATATTGCGTGTGAATGCTTTTCTTAGTATTTTTTCCATAAGTCACTGGCTGTAAATGATTATTAAAAATAAGCCTTGCTCTTTAAAAGTACTGCTAGTATTGAAAAATTTTTGGTTGTATGAAAGTGTCTTTAGGAAACTAATATAGATTTATCCTGTAGGACTAGGGCAATCTCTTTTTCCAAACTTTCTTGATTATTTTGTTTAAATTAAACCTTGATTAAGTGCTAGACATGAGAAATCTTAGAAGATCCCTCATGTAAGTAATTTTTTGGTTTTGAAATGAAAAATAAAATGTATGGGAGAAATTTGTTTTACAACTGCCTTGCTGTATTCACTAGTTTGTTGTTAAATTCTGGTATACCAAGGGTCAGGAGTACTGCATGCAGCAAGGTCCTCTGTTCTGCAGACCCAGATATTTACACTTTCAACTGTAGTCATGTAAGGAGATAATTTGTTAGCTTTTGGAGGAGGACAACACTGAACCCTCTAAGAGCAACCAAGATATTTCTTGGAATTCATGGAGATTACAAACATTGCTTCTGAGTGCTGTAATTTTCACTGTGGGGAATAGCTGTGATGCTGGTGCTAAAAGTCATGGTAAATTTGTGGCCCTGCTCTTAGTCCAGTCCGGTTTGTATGTTCTCTAGATCTTCTGATTTACTCATGACTGGTTATTAAAGGCACTGCTAAAGATAAGTAATAAAGGGACTATTTTACTTATAGGTTGGTTCCACAATCAGGGAATACATTGCATAGGCAGAAATAAAATTTTAATTTGCTGTTTGTGTGAGCAGCAAAAAAAGTAAATCCAAAATGCTCTGAGGTGAATAAGGAGCACATGAGTTTCAGATTCAAATGCTAATTTCCCAGATTCCTTTGAAGCTTTTGTGTTTTCTGAATGGGATAAGTAACTTTTTTCCCCCCAGAGTTAAAATATTTTGATGCAGAAGCTGTTCTTTCTGCATAATATGCTCGTATTGCCATTCTTCTCCATGGCACGAAGCAGAAATGTAACAGATTTGTATGTTTTTTTACTGTGGTAGGATAATCTGTTTGAAGGAACACTGATTTATTAGATCAGGGTGAAGGAATGACAAAAACAAACCAAACCAACCAACAAACTCCAAAATGAAAACAAAAACAGACCAAAAAAACCCCAACCAAACAAACAACAAAAAAAAAACAACCCGAAAACAAAAATACCTAAGCTGTTCTTCACGATGATAAGTGTTGGACTTAGAGTTTCACCTGTAACTCTCTAGCTACTGTTAATTAGAGGTTAAAAAAATAAAGTGGGGAAAAAAGTTATGGCATAGTTAATTGGTTTATATCTGCATTTAGAGTTGGAGTTACAGTGCCGCTCTTCAACCTCACTTGATGATCTTGGCTTCCTGTCTGACTTCAGACAGACCTAATCATTGCTCACTGTAAACCACTATCCCTCAGTGATTGTAGAGGTATCTCACTAATGAGGAGCAGGCATGAAATAATGATGCAGATGTTATTGATCTAGAACTGCCTTTGCCAGGCTGACCACAGAAGATTGCTGACTTCATATAGTGCTGAGACATTCTGCAGAATTTAGCTGTAGCTCTTCTTTCTGTCCCTCCCTCTCTTGTAGAGGTGTCTCTTCAGAGAGAATATTTAAATTCCATGAATACGAAAAAAGAATCCATCATTTAGCTGTCTTGAACGGTAGGAGAATTAAGTTTTTGTCACCTATACAAAGGTATTGGTGTTCTCTGCAAATCATGATTAAGTTCCAGTGTATATGACTTGGGGATCTTAGCTCACTAAGTGTGACCACTGACCACATGTTTTATCTCCTGCTTCCTCTCACTTAACTTGACACTAGTTAACAAGAGGAGTTCTCCTTTTATGTCTGGGAAGCTTGATTTCTAATGCTCTTTGAAACTCCAGGCATACTGTATCAGCTTGATCACTTCTCTGTGAATGCCACTTAACTCCTCCTTAATCATCTTCACAGACAGGCAGTAGAATTCCCTGTGTGGTACAGACTAGAAGACTTCAATTGCCTGTAGTTTTCTACAGCCCTGTTTTCAGATTTGGGTCCTGTTTCCCACCTACCATCCATCTGCTGCCACTTTTAGGCAATACATCAGCATTTTGGTGGTGTCATGTTTTAATTCCTCTAGAGCTCTTAAATAATCTTTATGTTCTCTTTCATTTTGATAGATTTATGATTTTTAACTTCGTATTTCATTGAGTCCTGGAGCCATTCAACTTGGAAGTGACCTCAAGAGATCTTCTAGCCCAGCCTCAATATTGCAACAGTTCATTAGACTTGTTCTTTGAAGAACCTTCCTGTGTGAGAACATGCCTAGCCTCTGCAAGACCAAACACAGGGGAAAATTTATCTTTTTGGCAATGGCTTTGGTTCATGCACTATGCTCTTTTAAACAAACCTCTCTTATTGTTTCTCCTGGCTCTCTAGCAGGCCTCTTATTTTTCTCTTTCTTTTAAAAACTTTAAACACTTGTTCTTCAAAGATTACATTTAGCCTGACTTGAGAGTTTTCATTTAACTTGTCAAGCTTTATCAGTTTCTTTATTCCTTACTTTGACTCAATATAGTTTTACTTGTAATTAACTTCTTTACAGTCATACCAAAAGAAGGTAAAAGTCATCTGAACCTTTTGATTTGAGAATTTTTAGACTCTGAACCTCACCTTTTATTCTCCAAATCATCTCCAAGCAATTTAACCATGTGGCTGTTTCTTTCCAAGTTTGTTTCAGCTGGTCATTTTGATTCTCTTTCCAAACTTAAGTGTTATCAAAGTGAACCTTTTGTTTAAAATAATGTGTTGAACTGGGGTATGTGGCCCATGTTGACAGTAATATGTCAAACTAAGTTAAGAGCTGCTTCTCCTCACATCGACTCTAAATTTCTGCAGAAAGCTGTCATTACAGTATATAAAATCAAGGTTTACATCAGTTCTGATGTAGCACTTAACAGTGTACTCAGGGACAGAGAAGGATTTAAAATCTCTGTTTCCTACAATCACAGTCTGTAATCTCCATTTCTATTTCAGTTTCTTCACCATCTTTGATAAATCTAATGCTGTTCATATTCTGTGCTAGCTGCATCAAAATGTACTGCTGAATCCCTATGGATTCACATTCTGGAGATAACCTTGACTCCTAAGATTTTCTTTTATGTAGACTGTTCCGCTGTTGCAAGCAGACTGCCCTACAGTTTTCTATTTCTGTCTCTTAAGTTCCTGTAGTGCAATTATACTGTCACTGCTGATGAAACCCATCTCTCTCAAATAGGTTCCCTTTACTCCAAAAGTCTTCTCTTTCCTAATACTTCTGTCCCTTTTTTCCCAGTGCTACTTGCTCAGTTGCTCTGTGCAACTGTGCTGCTCACACACTTAATTTTGAGTAAAATTGAAAGAATGGTAACAGAGATGTGGACTTCCAGTCCTGCACTTAATTAAGATGTTGCTTCTAGGTTTTCCTTCTCTCCGTTCTCTGCTGTGGGGTTACAATCAGGCACCACCACCACTCACACAATCAGCTGCCATCACCAACAGTTTTTGTGCTTCAGAATGAGGGCCCTCAGGCTACTCTGCTAATGTAAAGTGGGAATAGTGGCAGTTTGCCTTAATTCAGTGAACTGCTGTCTGCTGGAGTCCAGCAGTGGGTATGGTTTGCTTTGTTTGTCATCATTTTGTTTGTCTATCAGTGTGAATACCCTCAGCAGGGGACTGAGAAGCTGTGCTGACAGCCTGCTGCAGCTGCCATAACTAAGCCTGCTATGAAACCAGGAATCAGACCCCTGATTTTGATCTGAGAAACATCAGTTTAGAGCTCCAACCTGTACAAAACTTATGTTCTTCACTTTTAGTGGTTTTCCATTTGCATAGCAGAGAAAGATTTGTTTGAGGAGTTTTCTCCAAACAACAAAAAAATTTGCTTTGTTCCACAGTAAACTTATTTGACATGTTTTTGCATTCATATGTTGACTTTGGAAAGAACCAAAAAGTTCACTGCTCATTACATTAATTTTAACTAAAATCCCTGCTCACCTCCACACTACTGTAGGCTGATGGTAAATTGCTAGAAAGGAGAATGGATGATAATGAGACCTAAGAAATGCCGTATTGTGATTGTAACAGCTGGTATATTTGACACAAGCTCATGAGCTATGTTATTAAGTGGAATTCAAGCAGCTGAGAGGGAGCTGTTTGTTTCTTCTGAGAATTTGGCTTTCAACTAACTCCTGCAGTTTCGCTTCATTTTGGCTCTACAGAACAGTTGGAGAGACAGTGTCTATCAGAAATAGTAATGTGAGTGCTTTCCTTTTGAGCAGCAGCAGCAGCAGCTCTAGATAGGCCCTAAAGAGGAATTCTTTGCGTGTGGGTTGATATACTGTACAGAAGAAATTACATTAACAGTCTGTCCAGAATCACCAGGCACCTGCAAAGAAGCCGTTTCCAAGATATTTCGCTCTCCTATTTATCTCAGTTTCCAGTTCTGTCGCTTTGCAGCACAAACTGCAGTCGCAATGATAAAGAAGAGTAGAAGGACAGTAAAAAACATGCTGCCTGAAGAGGTGGTGGAGTTGCTCTGCAGATTTAATAGAAAATGTACCACATATGGTTACAATATACGGGGTTCTGTGGAGCCATTTGCAAGCAGATTGTTGTAAATGTACTATTCATATCTAAATAACAATCCTTATGTATAATACTATAGCAAAGAGTTTTACTTCTTTCTGCAATTGAAAGCAACATAAAAATATCTCAGTGCTGACAGTGGGAATAGATCAGCATTAATTTATACTGCTTAAATTCTGAGCTATGTAAAATATTTGGAAGTATATTCTCTCTGTGGCTGTGGTATAAAAGTTCAATTAGGTGATAAGTAGTAGATGTTATCGAATCATTGTACTGGTTTCTTGCAAAAAAGTACATGTGAAAATATTATTTTGCTCTGGGTGTGGAGTAACTCTTCATTTCTTCATCTAAATATTTCACAATGTATAACTAGTGTATGTGAGATTTCACTTTGTGCTTTGTCTCAGTAGACTGAGTCTGAGGTTATTTTTCATTAAGTTGGGAGTTAAGTAGGTGATAACATCCTTCTCTTATTAGCTTAGAGAAGATCAAAGCATAAACCATCCAGTAGTAGATTACCATGTTTTTGATTCTGTTGGCAGCTAGGAGGACATTCCATCAGATTCCCAAAGCTGACTTTGGCAAAGAATCTTTTTACTTTCATATCTCTTTTCAAAAATTTAAATTAATTCTAGTAAAAAATATGTAGGCATTAATTAATTCTGAGTATTTTGAATACAATATGAGTGAACAGAAATGTATGATGAAATTTGGAAAGTTTCTTATCCAATTAGCTCTTTAAAGGATCAGAATAGAAATTCATTACAAAACACCACTTTGTGCCACCCACCAATTCTGCTGCTTCAAGCAGAAGATCATTGAGAAAACTGAATGCCTGAAACAGAAACAGACAAACATCATTGCTGCTCTTGCATGCTCTTAGTATCTCCAGCAACAGGTAGAGATAAGGGCATCTTTGCTGCAGGAGAAACAGATACTCTTTTAAAAGTCTCCTTTGAACTTGCAACATGTCTTGCTCAGCAGATCAAACTTGAAACAGATACAAACAAGGTTCATTTGTTTCAAGTTAGCACCAACTCTTGGGATCAATTTATGGTGAGCGCTAATTTTCCCATGGACTTTTTTTTTTTTTTTTTTTTTTTTTTTTTTTTTTGCAGGATCAATTGTTATTTTTAGGCAACAGAAATCTGAAAGATTTGTAAGATGAGTAGGGAGCTTTCTCCCACACCTTTCAAAAACTGCAGGAAGCCACATGCTTTGTTTGCCATTTGTTTGTGAAAATTCGACAGTTGAAAAATGTTGGTAAATGTTATGGTTGATAAATGAGTCCCGTTCCTGTATCATTTGTGCCAAAAGCTTCCCTCTGCCATATGCAGATGATTTTGCACTCTATGTGCAAAAGATTGAGAAGGAATTTGGAAAAGATGTGCACATGAAAAATCCTGTGCCGCTTCCAGCATGCTAGATGCCAATGGGAATTTGTGGCTTTGGCAGGTGATTGCCCCTAAACAGAGCTTTAGCTTTTTTGTTTTCCTCCCGTCAGTAAATGTAAGAGCTTATTTTGCCCAAGGCTAAGTGCACATAATTGGGCAAACTGCAAACTTTTCTTAAGCCAAAAACTAAGAGGATGAACGTGGAGATTTGAAAGCTGAAAAGGAGGAATGGTACGTAGCACCAGCATCTCATACAAATCTTGCTTGGTTTCTTCAAGAAATAAAATAATTTAGGATGTAGTTAAACAGCAGATTCAGTTTCTTAGCTCACTGTTTACGTTGCAAGTCTTTTGTCAACACGTATACAAGCTTTTGTATTCCCATAGGTGTTAGCTGGTCAGCCATCTGACTGTTTAATTTCCTAGTAAAGCAAAAGACACAAGAGAGGTCAGGAGGTGGTAAAATATTCTGAAGAATTTGGATTTTGTTTGATGTGTTTAGCTCTGATAGTCTTTACTCAACACCTTTAATTGCTTACATTAACCCACCCAACCCTGATGAACTCCTTCAAATAGTAGCTAATTAAAACAGTACAGTATGAGGGGACTCTTGTCATTCAGCTACACCAAAGCTCAAAAGCTTGTTTTAACATCCAAGTCTTACGTAAACTGACATAACTCTAAAGCAAACAAGGAAGATCACTCCAGGAGTAGTCTTACTGGAGTAGTCAACCTTCAATTAACAGAGAGCTGTCTTCTTTCTGGCATAAAGAGCCAGTTATATTTGTTTCTGATGTTTCAAATGCATTGAGCTACCAAAAATACTCTGTAACTAGTTCATCTGAAGAACTAGATGCGTCTGGCTTGTTTCTTTTCTTCAGTCTTTAGGCAATCATCTGCTTTTGTAGGCTAAGCAACATAACATACTAGCTGTTTTTGGAAGCTGGTTCTGTCCTGTTACTGCTTTAAAGTTATGTTGTCCCTTGGGGAACAAGTTGTCCTCAATTTTTGCAAGCACGACTAGATGATTTTACAGTCCAATAGATCCTAAGAATCATCATGTGAAAAGGATATGCTATGAACTTCACTCTCTTCCACTTCTCTTTAAAATCTCTTTTTTTGTTGTTGTTTTCTTCAAACTAACAGCTGCAGAACAAAGTCAGCAGCTTACAATGCTGTTTCTTAAAGGATGCTATTTTCCCCAACTTGTTCTTAAAAACACTATTCATAGTATACAGACAATTTCAATCGTTTTCCTTTTATCATGCAAAACTAGTGAATAACTGAAACCTCATCAGCATTTGCTACTTGCAGGGTATCTCTTGCAAACGTTGTTCAGTCTGTGCTCAGCCTTTTCTTTCCAGAGTTGCTTTTATTTCCATTTATATTCTAGAGGAAAGAATAAGTAATCTTCCTGATTCCAGGCAAGATTTACAACTGTTGTAATGCTTTGGGCCATCATTGCCACACTGCTGCAGGAAACTACAGGGGTGGTTCTCAGCATGCCTGAGCAGAATTAGTTCAGTGTTAAATGCCATCAGCTTTTCTGATTTGCTTGAAGGGTCTGTCTTAATGTTAATATGGTTATTAACTGACCCAAGGTCAAAAGTAAAGATTTACTGAGATAACAAGAACTTACTCAGCCATATTTTTTTTTCTTGTTAGACTGTCACAGTTGGTAATAGAATTAATGAGTGGAGCTGGTGACTAAGATGCCCTTTGCCTAAATCATATTTTGAAGACTTTTTTCCTATCTAGTTTCAGCTTGAAATTAAAGTTAAGGTACTCTAATGTTTTAATTTACATGCTGTTAAATATAGAAATAATTTAGTGAAGCCTGAAAGGCCTTCTCTCTAGAATTGGCTATGTGAAGTATTCAGTTAAAGAATAAAATAAATACTACAGCAATATAATGAGTTTTGTTAAAAATGGAGAGAGTTTACATGGTTGTCATGCCTTTTCTTTTATTCCTCTTGCTTCAAGTGTGGGCATGGAAAGCAATGTACACATGCTAATATGCATACTTGAAGTCTTTATGAATACTTCCAATTATTGTACACAAATATATGCTGCCTTCAAAAACAGTGTTAATCTTTAGAGAGTACAACTTATGGCTGTTTTGATTACAGAAATGGTTTTGAGGTTTAGCTCAAAAAAAGTAAAAAACTTTTAACTGCAGGAAATTCAGAGAAGCAATTGAATTCCTCATAAATTTGATGTGCTGGCAGTTCTTCTGCTCAGTCAGAGGACTTGTTTCGGAGTCTTTAAGAATTGGAAATTCTTCTATTTTAGTCAGTCTAGTTTTATGGCTTGTCCAGTAAGAGAAATAGTCTTACAGTAAACAGAAAGGAATTGAATTAGTCTGCCTGATGATTTAACTTACAACATAAAAGCAGCTTCTTAAATCATAGTTCTTCTCTTTTGAAGCCTCCTGTTTGGCTTACATAGAAAGAGCTACAAGAATTCACATCTCTTATATTTAATTTCAAGAAAATACACAAGCACTTTATTCAGGCTCATTTTGATCCTGTCCATTATTCATCAGACAATTCAATGACTGTTGTCTGTCAGAGAAATCTCAGTAATAAGAAAGAAAGCACTGAGTTAGGAAACCATCATCTTTTTGTCCTGCTGTATAGAGGAAGATTTTTCTTGTTACATTGCTTATATAAAAAGCCATCTAGATGGTGTGTCAGAGGTGTTGTGGGGAAAGAGGAACCTGCAGAGTACGCTAAATTTTAACCTATTCCTCCCCTTGAAAAATAACAACTTAAGAATGCATCAATGCAACTGCTGGTGTTGCCAAACTCACCTGTCATGGGGTCAGGCTCAGCTGTTCACATGGTTGCAAATCCAAGCTGTACTTACCTAAATGTCACATTCTCGATCCCATTGTTTTTAATGGAATTTACCAAAACAAGTTTCTTTGTAATCTGAGAAGCCAATGAAACCTGAGGGGTGAAACAGCTAAAACAGTTGATTTCTGTCCCATATATCTATATGAGTGAGACAGAAGTGGTCTGAAGCTGCTGGTGGTAGAGAAAGCTCAGTGAGAGTGTTTTGTGATCCAAAGGCTTGTTCATAAGTGATCCATGCTGTAGATCTAACAGAGGGACTGTTGGCACTGTCTTTGTACTTGTGATCATTCTACTTTTTTCCAGTGTCTGTGATCACAAAATCTGGAAATTCCTGTATTGACTTTAAACATAGTATAAGGATTAAAAGAAGCACTTTACTGTTTAAACATGGGGCAGCCATAATATACAACACTGATTTCCAGTGAATACTCATTATATTTTCTGTATGTTTAAAGAATTTAAGAGACACTCTGAAATAGTAGTATTTCATTTATTCTGCTTGTATCAATGAACACATCAAACTACTGGGCAGTGGAATGTGGACTTGCCTATGCACAAGGAGGAGTATAAGGTCTCTGGCAAAGGACATAAGAGTAATGCAATTTAACTCCTTGGGCTTTTTGTGTTTAATGAAGACTGTGTAAAGCCTGGAACTCTGTAATTCTGTGCCTAAAATCGTGGCTTGTTTTTAAAACTTCAGTATTCAAACTTGTCAGTTGGGATTCTCATCATACTTTATTCCTTGTGCTAATCCTTTCATAGCCTGCATTACATGCAGTTCACTAGTTATTAGTTGTCCTTATTGTTGCTATTATTACAAGTTTACTGTTTGCTTCATTCTGAATCAAACCACTAATAACAAGACTCTTGATAAATACCTTGTTGCAGTGTCAATTGAAGATACAGCTTGGACAATAGTCACTTTGGCCTGTACTATGAAACTGCCTTGTCCATGTCCTAATGCCAAAATATACATATAACTTTTATATTAAACATCAAGCAGAAACTGAAACCCAAGAGGTTCCCTTTGAACATCAGGAAGCATGTTTTTACTGTGAGGATGACTGGGCAGCGCAGTGATTTGCAGTGATTGCCCAGAGACACTGGAGAGTCCTTGTCCTTGGAAATGTTCAGAAGCTATCTGTACACCTTCCTGTGCCTGGGCAACAGGCTCTGGGTGGCCCTGCTTGAGCAGCACAGTTGGACCAGATGATTTTCAGAGCCCCTCCACACAGGTCTCTTCCAATCTCAACCATCCTTCTGTGAACTTTTGCTCACAGCTTCATGAAAACACAGCCCTTGGCTATCTGGAGCACCTTGCATGAAAACTGCAGGGAAAAGGAAAGGGAAAAGGGAAAGGAAAGCTTTTCTTCCTTACTGCTACTGCACTACTGTTGCAGACTCAGCAGGATTGCTATAGAGCAATGGGAATAACTCCAGAAAGAACAAACCCTGAGTTGGCTGGAGAGCTGCTACTCTGTGCCACCTCAGCTGAGGATACATCAGTATAAATTTTAACCATTTGAGGACCAGCCTCTAAATAAGTATCATCACAAGTATTTTAAAATTATTTAGTGCTTGAGGAAGACCATCTTTTTGAGGGCAAACAGAGTAAAACAAAGGAGAAGTTACTTTTTTTTCCATTTGCTCAATGGCTGCTCAGGTTAACTAGTGGTTGGTTCAAGGGAGAAGGCAGAATATGGGAGACCCTGAGTCTTGGCCTTTTTGTCCAGGGACCTTTTTGATTCAAACTGATATGAGTAATTTCATCAAGCTGTTGTTCTGGTGTTTGAGTAAAATATTAAAGTGAGTAAATGAAGTTAGGAAAAAAAATTAGTGGAAGAACAAATAAAGTAGGCGTCCTGTTCACACTGTTATGCTTGTATATTTGATAACCATCATTTAAAATTCTTGCCATTAATGCCTGGAAGAAACTTGCAAGTGTCACATAATGTTGGCTGAAACAAACAGCTTCCCATTTGCTGCTGAGTTACCATTAAAAAGAAAATAGAATTCCTTTTATGTACACAGAGTGATTTTAGCATTTTCTGTGCCTGCCACCATGGTCTAGGAGCGTAGTTTGAAGAGAAGGCATCACTCTAAATCACTTAATGGTATTGGAATTAAAATATACAGTCAAATTTACAAGCCTAGGAATGAATCTTCTGAAAGCACTTTATGCTGCATTGAGGATGTAATTATTGATTCCCTGTGCATTTTATTAGGCTCCTCCATCCCACCCCCTGCTTTCACACAGATGGTGTCACAAATCACCTCTCAATGGTCACCTGCTTGAAAGGAAAGTTTCATATGCAAAGTGCTGTTCTTTGTTTGTTTAGTCATGATAGCTTGCAAGATATAAAATGAGGCAGCTATTTAAATTTGTTGTTACAGCACTTGAGCTGGGTACACAAGATTAAATAAAAAGAAAATTAGGAAGCAGATGCTTGTGGCTTAACAGAAGAATTGAGCTAAAAGATACTCTTCGTTACTGCTGGATATGAGTAATTTTACTAAGGCAGCTGTTTCCTTAATCAGGAAAAGCACCAACCTCTTAAGATGAAATCCAGCTGTTTTCTGTATCACTTCACAATATAATGAGTTTCCATTTTATGTGCTGTATTTTCAATTTCAGTTGCATTCACGTACATCCAATATACTTTCAAATACATGTATCATATTCCTGAACTGTTGAAGACCTGACTACCAAATATATGACAAATTCTGTACTCTTTGCCTGGTGTTAGTCTACAAGTTGCTTCTAGGGCTGGCAGTGCCTCTCACCAGCATCCAAACATACTAATATTGGACTCCCACAGGTTGGAGAGGGCTTATTTTGTTGGGGACAGAGGGACCTTGGGAAGGAGTTTTTTAGTGCTAGTGTCTGTTCGTCTTTAGTTGTACAGTTGTATCTCTTACAGTGGTGCCTATTGTTCAGAACAAGACACTACAGTGTTAATTCATACGGAGTGGGTTAAAATCCTGTTCTTCTTATGTGGATATTGTGTAAAAACAGAGATTTAAAACTTCTACTAGCTCTTAGATGTGGGCTTAGTCCTCCATCATGGCTGCTGACACTTGTAATGCCTATTAGCTTGCCATCTGTCCTTGCTTGAAACAAATGCTTTATTTGACTGGAGACCTGCAGTTCCAGGCTTTCTATTGCTGATAGGATAGAAAGTCGGTATCCCAAATCTTTGACACTGATTTTCTGACACTGAGCTGTTTCATAATTTATGTGTTTGGGGTGGTGTGGTATTTCAGAGTCTTAAGATTTGAGTACAATTTTTGCAGGTGTGAGTCTTGTTACCTGTATTTGGGGCCTGGAGAGCAGTTGCCAGTGCTCAGTTAATCCGTACATGTGCAGTAAATCCAGCTCGTTGCTCTTTGTGCATGCTGCTTATCACACCTCTTAAAAAAATTAAAGCTGCCCTGAGTCTGGGGTGAGGAATTCTCAAAGGCTTTTGTAAGTAACAAATTCCTTTTGTTATTACAGGCAATCATTGCAGTTTGTTTACTGCATTCATCACCGCCTTTTCTTGAATTATTGCAGCAGGGATATTATTAAATGGTTGGTTCATAAGCTTTCCAGTGCTAGTGGGTTGTAGCTAAGCTTCTAATTGTTCAGGTATACATAAGCTTTAAAAAACTTATTCTTTTTGACATTTGTAGATAAATGAGCAGTTTCTTTTTCTCCTGTGGTCTAAATGTTCTTCCTCTTAAATACTTCTTGGAGTTTGTCTGTGTAAGCAATCCTAAATACTCATGAATAGTACAAAAGAAAATAACCAAATATAACAGGAACAAAGTCTTCCTTTATGATTTTTAAATTCTGTAGCTATCTAGCAATTCCTGTCTTCATTTTAAAGTGCAAGTAAGGTATGGAAAATTTACTGTACATTACTACTTCTTTGGTTTATGCCTTGCACTCTTTTTTGACAGTTTGCACCATTTAATTCTGGCCTTTCTAAAATAAGATTTTCAAACACAGTATATCTACTTAGAAATTCTTTAGTTAAAAAAATAACTGAAGTAATTACATGTGTTAGCTACTTCTGATAACTTGAGGGGGTTTGTGCTTTTTGCTGTGTGCATTTGAATGAAATCTGGAAATCTCTCACTAATCCAGTTACTTCCATTCGATTAAGTTCTCTACAGTCTTTTCCACAGAGGGGATTCTCTTCATGGTACTATGTGACTTCTTTAGTACAGCAGTCTGCTAGAAAAGAAAATTAATTTTCTTGCTGCCAGTGAAAGCATAACAAAAAAAGGCTAATTGAATAAAAGAAGGGATTTTATTAATTTATTTTTTAAATGTAATTTATGCAATAAGCAGGTTTTTTATGTGAACTTTCTTCTATGAGCTGGGGACCAGCATATTAGATTATTCTGGAAAGGGCAGATCTAAAATCTAAAAGCTTACTCATGTTTGTTACTTCCTCAAATTGTGAAAAAGACACCTGTGATTCTTGCAGTTTGCAGGTGAGTGGTTGCTCACAGATACCACAAGCTGCCTGAATCTCTCCAGTAAGTTACCATTAAAAAGAAAATAGAATTCCCTTTATGTACACAGAGAAATATGTTCGCATATTTCTACAATCACTGTTTTCAAAAGCTGTGAGAAGAGTTTTACAGATGGGCAAAGGTGCTTTGGGTTTGACATTATACTTGCAAACCGGAAAGCTTTCCCAAAACTGAGAATGGTGAAGTGTGATGCTGACTGGTATCAGTGTGTGCCATTGTGTTGACCAGCTTTGACTGATCTTTGATTACTGTAGGTGTAGCCTCAAGTGGAGCCACTTGTTTCAAATGCACTTTCCCCCTCTTCTCTATCCTGGTAGGAAAACTTGAGATTGGGTGCAGTGGGCTGGAGGTGGCTTGTGTTGGTGTGGCATTTCACATGCTCAAGTCCAGCAGGACCAGGGCTGGCCCAGAGCTGGGAAATTGGTCATGAACACAGTCTGTGTCCTGGGGAAAATGCTCAAAACACACTCTTGACACTTGTGGATCTAGATGTACAAAAATACTTCTACAGCTGTGAAAGTCCTCTTTGAAGGCCATTTGGCTTCTTGGCACTGATGATCACACTGATTGTGCCTCATTACAATGCTTGTTTCCAGAAATGTTATTAATTGTCTCTTCACCTTTTAGCACAGAATATTCGTAAAAGACTTGAACTCAGCTGGAAGTGAGGACTGAATAAAATAAAACTCACAGCCACCTGCTAGTGTCAAGGTGACAGTAATTATAAAAGCACTACTTGCTGATGAATTAACACCAGCATCTGGATAACTATCCAGCTGTCATAAACACTGAAAATGTGTTATAGGAAATGATTTCAAGTAATATGGCAGTTTGGTGTGGTATCACTTGGTATTGCAGATAGCGGCAGATTTCAGCTTACAATATTTCAAGTACTCTGTTATATCAGGTAGAGTACCTCAATTTTTTAATAATTTCTAGTCTTTCATTGAAAAAATAAAACAAATGTAAATACAGCAAAAATCCTGGATTGTGTTTCAGTAAAGAAGGTATTGGAACAAGTTGTTCTGAGAGAGTTCTTTTTTTTTTTTTAGCAGATCACTTTGAACCCAAATCAACATTTGTTATGCTGAGGGGATTTCTATTCAGTGTTCTGAAGAGCAGGAAAGCGGCCTGTCCCTGTACATTTTTCTGCTCTCGTTTTCTGCTTTTGCACTGAAATATTCATTCCTTACCCTACTGGGAAAGGCAGTCAGGTACAGGAAAGAAAGCAATAAATCTTACTTAGTGACTTGTCAGTTTTTATCTGTAAATATAAAAACAAAAATGAGAAATACTTGATTTGTTAGAATTAGAAATGTTGAGAAAATGTCTTTTTCAATTGAAAAAAAGATTAAAATATAATATTCCTTCCTTTGGTGTTAAATGTTTACTTCTGATTGCCTTTATATGGTGGACTTCTTAAGGCAGAATTCTGGCTGTTTCTTAATTTATGATGCTGTACCATGTTATACCTTTTTTAAAATTAGGTGTGCCACATATGCAATTCTAAGATATTTGTTTCCTGTGCTTTCTTTTCTTCCTGATTAGCAATAGAAATTAAAACTACAATGAGGTAATCTGACATTTTCAAGGGGATTTGTCATTCCAGCCAGAGGAAACATTTTTGTTTATCCAGAGGAGATAACATTCTTGCACTGTAATGAAAGCCAGTGCTCACCAGATGCCAGGTCTGGTCTTTGCCCTGTGGTTGCATCTTTGCAGGCAGAGCCTTGTTACTCTGTGGAAACACTCTTTTCCCTAATAAGATTTGTTAATGGACAGAAGAGTCTGCAAGATCTGATTGATTGTGGCATTGGGTGTTCTCTAACATGAGCATTGCAGTTCTGGATGTGTGATATCTTAGGTTTTTTCTCCTATGAAGACCAAAAATACTTACATGTATTTAAGAGATATTTAAGGCTATGTAATGAGTGAGAAAATAATGTCTTGTTCCCTGGCCTGGTGTGCCTGCTGCCTATGGAAGGAGCAGAGTGTAAAAGGAAATATGAGTATGTGCAGCAGTGAGGTGGATTTCTTGTTTACCTACCCATGCTTACTCAAATGTTGTTCAAAGAATTGCTGGCTTGGAGTAATGGTGGTGGTCTGCTGTGACTTTTGTGCTTGTAAGGAACTCAAGATTGGTAAGCCAAAGGACAATGAAGGTGCTTCTTTATTAGGCCTGAGCTTATTTTAACAATTCACAGCTTACTAATATAAACAGAGAATTTATTTCTATAAATAGAAAGTATAGTAACTCTGTCTTCTGTATAATCTATTGCATAATTATAGTAAGTATCTAATTTGCTTTAGTGCTGATTTTGAGTAGGACTGCAGAATGTGAAGGAATCTTTGCTTATTTCATGGAGGAGTCCATCTTACACAGGACCTTCACATAGTAAGAATCAGCCTTATACTTTTAAAAAAATATTAGTAACACCTTTGAGTTTAAAAGGAGAATTATCTCACATCCAGTCTGACTACTAGCAAAAAATAGGTTAAAGAGAAATGCTTGAGAGAGCACTCTGTATCATGCTCAACTTTTTTAAATACTGATCATGTATTTGTGACTGGTGTCAATTATCATTTTCTTCCCTGAACCACAGTGCTTCACTTAGAATAATTTTCTTTGTTCTAGTATGGTGTTTATGTGTTAAATATCAGTGCAAATTTTAGTGGCTTCATTACTCTTTGAAGGTAATTATAGTGCTTAGCTGTGAATCCTCAATTTAAAAGAAGGGATTGATGGCCGTGTGGCTTACTCTGTGCACCACCTGCTAAAGGCACTGCTGATATGCCAGGTAAATAACTCCACAGTCCCCTTCTTTAAAAAGCGTGCTGTCTAGAGATGATAGAGCATTGGAGAAAGTGATGGACGCCTCAGGAGTGCTTTGTAGACTTTTATATTTGTAGGTAAATATTTAAACTAAGCATGGAGTGAAGGGTGGGTTCAGCTATGGGACTGTGACAGCTTCTCCCAGGTGGAGAACTTCATGTAAGTAATCTTTCATTACTGCTGGATGAGCATTCATGAGGAAAAGCCAGGAAAGGTCCTTGAGGCTCTAAGGATAACTACTGGGATGGAAAATTTTGCTTTAGATGTTTTCCTTTATTATATATAATGTCTCTCATTTTCATGCTCTGTCATTTCTGCCTTTGTTTTTTGCATCTCGGTAATGGCTGTCACAGTTTGTGCTTACCAAACAATCACTTTAGTGGGTGGTAGAGGGAAGGAATCAGGGCTTGGCAAAAGTGAAAATTCGACTGAGAAGTAGAGATAATAAGTAGGAGTTCCTATTGTTTATTTACTTTTATTAACCCCCCCAAAGAAATCTTATCCAGCACAATATTTATTTCTTGTCCAATACTGTAAGTTTCTGCAGAAGAAAAATACAGTGAACATTGTGGATGATGTCCAATAATTGTGGCACCTGCTTTTCCCATTATTAACTGTTGAAGTTGCAAATTGAGAAATAAAGTGGTTCCTTTATTTATCTTCACCCTTTTACCCTTGCTGAAAGAGTATAATTTTACTGCATGAGGCTACAATTTATTGTGCTCAGTCATTCAGTGTTGTTGTAGTCTTGTCATTATTGTCTATGCTGTTCTACTTCATAGATAGTGATTTACCTGTCAGTTGTTCAGCCATGTTAAATTAGACCTAGAGATAAAATTAGACCATGTCCAAAGTTGATTTTTATTTTTAACTTTGGAAGGGGAAGGAAAATCACCAGCACAGATTAGTAATAACCTGTTGAAATGCTCATGTGAACAAGAAGGGCATCTTCACCTCAGCACTTGTTTCAAAATTGTACAATGGTTTAGAAATATTCTTAAATTCTTTTGTCCTAATTGCCTACTACAAAAATTGTTTGGAGCTTTGGAAGAGGTGCATTTTGGACAAGAAAGAAGTTAGAATGCCTGGCTTCACTGTGTATTCTAATGTTGGTGTTCAGGGCACTAGTTTTGTTAGGACTGAATTACCTTTTCCTTCTATATCCATAAGTGGAGCAATACTTGCTACTTTGTATCTCGTGTTTATTTTTTGATAGCCATTGTCTATGACATTTCCATGAAACAGGCAATTTTTATTTTGAGATAATTTGTGTTGTTTATGTATAGAATAAATACAGTAGAATTTTAAAAATATGTTAGGGTTGGTAGAAATATTTGAAAGTAAAGCATTATTGTTCTACATCAAATTAAGATGCTAAGATCTCACATTTTTGTTCAGAAGCAGTTATTGTAAAAGATCTCATTCTGAACTCACATGTAATCTTTTTAATGATGAAGGTTTGATGCAGCCTGCAAGGTACAGCAGGTACTGAACCTTGCTGCCTCTGCTGTAGTTAAGTGTGTGTGTTTTGAAGGGGAGATCTTCTCTTGTCCTTACATAAGCATCTAAAAAGAATACATATGGCACCTTTAACAACATTCTGTAAGATATCTGTCTAGCCCCTTTATGTATGGCTAAAGGTAGGGGGTTTATGCTGTGCAGCTGATGCTTCTACAGAATATCCTGCTTTGCCCATGGCTTAGGAGAATGATTGTAGCCACTCTTCTGTCAGAAATTCAATGCTTCAGGGCAGAGAGGCTGATGAGTTGCTGATACCATGTGCTGTGAAAGGCTGAGGGAGGCCTCTCTTGTGCTAAAAGAGCAAAGGATAGGTTTGGCTTCAGCAGACCAAGGTGAAAACGTGGCTGTGAAATGAGGGAAAGCTTGTGCGCTCTGGGTGGGTTACTGTCCCTTGCTTCTCACAAGGAAATCTGCTAAGAGGTGATTATGCTCTGCACCAACTATTTCTGAGTGTTCACCAAGGCTTTAACCCTTGGGGAGACTGAATTATGTGCTGGATAAAGATCACAAATCCGTAACTAATTCTCATCAGAATCCACATAATTGGTAAACGGGGAAGTCATGGATTATGAAATAGGAAATATCATGAGCTATGAAGGGATTTCCAAGCAAATTGTTTTCCCTGATGCTTTGCTTCAAGTTTCTCCCAGCACCCGAGTGCAGTCCACTCAAGAAAGTTTTCTGACTCCAGGCATAATTTGGCTTGAAATTACTTAACCTGTCTCAAAATACCTTTTACTGTAATTCTAAATCTTGAACTGTTGCCACAGAAATCTTGAGACCTTAACCATATGAAGAAACCATGGGATGGGTTAGTCTGGAGCTTCTTTATGGTAACATGATTGTCTCAGACTTATATATTCACTCCTGATAACATATTTTTCAATAATAAAAATATTCATTCAATGTGGCTTTTAGAAAGTGGTATTTTACTAATTATATTTTATTTTTGTGGAAGAAAATTTCTTCATTACCATATTTTGCCCTGGAAATGTCTTTATATATTCACATAAACACATATGCGTGGCTGCACCACAAGATGCATCAGATGTATAGACTGATTTCTAATATATAAATAAATACAAATCCATCATAAATATGTCTGAGGAGAAAAAATGAATTGAAAGGCACCATTATTAGAAAGAGAGAACAATGAAGGTGACTTTGCTATTTTGACGACTGCACCTGGGATAATCCCTTTCAGTGTTGCGCAAGATCCCAGTGTAATTCCAAGCAAATAGGCCTTGAACATCCACATATTGAAATCACTAAATAGGTTTCTATATTTAAGTTGGAACAATATTGCTTCTAATTAAAAACTCTCTTAGTAGAGCACTCAGTGCACAAACAGTAAGGTTAATGTAACGTGAGCTGAGCTGGCAGTTGAAGGAAAGCAAAATCCTCTTGTTCCAGTTTTTTAACTATTTACCTGGACATAAAAGTAACTCTTGTGAAATTGTCTGTCATTCTTGTGGGCGTATGGTGAGCATTTGGGGTCTTTCTGCTTCATTTTTTTGAAATGAAAGCTGAAACTTTTTAGATGCTGCGTATCAGTTAAGTCTCAGTTGGCCGCAGGAGTATATTCCAATTTTTTTATTAATTATGGCACTGGCACTCTCTGGGTATAAGCCAGCAGAGTCCATAAAGACTGTAGCACTGCGAAACGCATGGAGTTTATATTTTTGTGATCTAGGTGGCTGTTTTTGCCACAGGCTGCCTGTGCAGCAGGCTGGCAGTACAGCAGGCACGTGGCAACTCAGCCCATGCTCCCGCAGCATGCTGAGCCCCTATTAATAAACCTGACAGAGAGCAAAGGTGCCCTTCCTGCAGCTCCAGGAAGACATGGAGCTTGGGGCAGAGAGCTGCCTGCCAGCCAGCCAGGGTGCAGCAGCATCCTTGGCTCACAGCCCCTTCCCTGAGCACAGGGTGCCTGGCAGGGACAGCCAGGAGTGTGTAACATGCTCTGCAGTATTGGGTCTGGCTGTACTGCTAGCTCGATGCTGGTTGTGCCAGGAGCAGGTCATCTGGGCATGGTCCCTGTTGATCCTGCTGTGAGTTCTCTCCTCACCAGGTGCAATGGAAAACAGGCTGTGCTGCTTTGCTCCTTTGAGGTCACTCCAAAGGAGCAGGGATGTTTCATTGTGCTGAGATGGATTGTACCGTATGCTCAATAATGATGTTAGGTAAATTAATTTATTGGAACAAGAACACATTTTCCAACACTTGGTTTCTTCTTAACTTTCAGGTTTTCCGAAAAAAGGCAGTGGAGCTTGGAGAGAAATTGCTACCTGCTTTCAACACTCCCACTGGGATACCCTGGGCATTGCTTAATATCAAGAGGTAAAACTACTGCTTTTTGGTGACTAGAACATCAAAAAATATGTTGAAAACGTCTTTGCCACAAAACTATTGCAATTGCTGCAGTTTTTGTCCTTCTGGTTCTACAGTTTAAATTGGGAAATTTAAGTGGATGTATGTTGCACACAGAAGAATACATACAGAAATATATTTATTCATTTCAGAACAGTGTGTTTTTGTCAGTTAGTAGGTTGCTCATCACTCTTCCTGAAGTCCTTTTAGTGTGTTTTAGGTAGGCTAAGGGCATTAGGACATGTGCTACTCTGAAAGTTTTCTAGCCACTTTGTACTCTTTTTTTTACCTGTTCTCAAATGTGGTATAAGCATGTCATTCATATCAAGGAACAAGAGGAATACCTGCTACAAGAGACTCACTGTTTTCTGCCATCTCCCAAGGAGTGGTTTTGCTTTGGGCAGTCATGGTTTGAAGTGTTGGCTCTGTGTTTGCTGAAGGAGATGCTGACTTTCCTGAAGTCACTCTTGCCTTCAGTCTCTACTTCCACACATGTCAACAATTCCTTGGTCCAGCTCAGGACTGCTACCTGTGATAGATGCTATGCTGGTAAAGAAAATGGTTTCTTTGCACTGCTTGGCAAAGAATATTGAAAATTATACCTATGGGGTGTATTTGTGTATTCAAAAGGACACATCAGCTTTCTTCACACTGATAATAAACCCCAGCATCACTCATAACAAGAAAGTGAATAAAAAAGCATTTCATACGTGCGTGTGTCGGTGATGTGCTTTTTTGAGTGGCTGCCTCCTTGACAGTCAGCATCTTCCACTGTTCCCTGCTTGCTCTGTATTTATGTGTGCCTTTTCCCCATAGTGGGGTGGACATTGATGTGTTCCTTGATTGGCTGTGTTTGCTTCTGGCCTCCCAGTAAACTGCTCAGGGCCACTCCTACAAAAACCCCTGGCATGTCAGTTTAGACAGGCTTATCTTCCACCTCCTTTCAAACAGCAGTGAGGTAGAAAGCCAAAAAAAGCACATCTGAGTGTGGGAGCTGGAGGGAGTTAGGAGGGACTCCTGAACTTTCTCATCATTGAAGAGGTTGGTTAACTGCTGCCTGGTGATAATCCTTGGACTTTGGCTGGTTACTTACATGCATGCTAATAATTTTTCACAACAGGCTTTAATAAATTCTGCACGAGTTCAGTAGTACAGCAGCTTGAGGCATGTGGGTTATTTGTTTTTAAGCTGTTAGAGAGACTTCTGAATACAAAGCCCTAGCATATATTTGTAATTGCAACACAATACCTTGCTCTACATAGTGTATTTAAACATGCTTAAAGTATTCAGGCTAAAAATAGTTTTTTTATATGGTCCTTATCTAAATCCCTCCTTAACTGTTAATATATCAATGTTCTTTTTGCATATAGTTCAAATTATGTGGTAGATCTTTATAGTTTGTTTTTACCCTCCCGCAACAACTGCTGTGGGCCACTACAGATGTCAGCTGCAAACAGTGCAAAGTGGTAATGCAAAAATCCCTTGCACAAAAATGAAAAAGGACTTCTGCCGAGATAATTTCCTTTGCTATGGCAGAAAAATTGACATGAAATGCTGGGTTCTTGGTTATTCATTCTGAATCCTTGCACATCTGCCTAGCTTTGACCTTCAGTAGATAACTCTTCCATAATACTGTGAGTAAACAAATATGCTGTCATCCAGGCTTAGGAAATGCTAAGCCACTGAAGCCTGCATACATTGTGGATCTAATATGCCTCATTTCTGATTAGTATTTTATTTGATCTTATTTTGATTTATGCTTCAAATTGGAAAACACTCACAATAGATTATGGGTATCAGTGGTTATTTTTAAATTATTATTCCTGGATTAAGAGATGAACTGGATATTTGTTTAACTTTGCAAATGTTCTTCAGAAAATAGTTAGTTTTGTCTGCTCATCCTGTATCATCATAGCCAGACTTGCTCTCCCCTTGCATGCCTCTGTGTGTAAACATATATGTATTTGCTTTTGTCTCCTTGGATACCAAAGACATCCACCTGAAGTATTTTCTGTTGTTTCTGTTAATCCTGCCTCTTTCCTCATCACTTAGTGATCATGGGATGCTTACTGTCTTATGTGTGGAACTCTTATTATCAAAATATGATTAAAAGTTCATTCTACTATTCTTCAGCTAAAAATACTTGCCTGTTCATGAGTATGCTTGCTTGTAAAACTTCCTTTGGTCTCTAAAGTACAATTTAAGTAATTTGATCAGTGGTTTGTAGGGGAATTTCCTTTTCTTTCTTTCTAAAGTTTCAGTTGCACTTCCGTATTTCTGATGTTGCTTTGTATTTTCAGTTCATCTTTAGCATCTGTTTTTCACTTCTGCTTGTGATGCAAAATTTGAAGCTTCTTCTATTGCTTACTTGCTTATTTAAGTAAACAGTGTGGTACAGCACTTGTGGACTCTTCTGGCTTAAAACGGGTAGAAAGGGCTGTAGAGGGAGAAGTGTATAAAGCAGTGGTGGGTTGACAGACAGGTTTGAGTCTTATTTTTGGGGATAAGAAGCAAAAACTGGCAAAGCCACTTTTATTTCTTTATTTGTTTGCTTATTTATTTTCCCCCCTCACACAAATCCTTTGTTTATATAGTTCCTCTTCAGTACTTCTAAAATGCCATCTGTAACAGCTTCTTAAAATACCAGTAGTTCATGATCTTTTTTTTTCTTCTTCCTAAGTAAGCTGTGGCAATCTGGCTTCTCCATGCTAAAATTCTCATTTCTCTTTCTCTCTATAAATTTTAGGTGGTTTATGACTGATCAATCAGATTGCTTGTATATTTCTGTAATTTACCTCTCAGATTTATAGAAATAAAAAATCTGAAACTGTAACTCATTTAGTGAGTTAAGTAATCTTAACAGATACCCAGACTTGCATCAAGTTTGCAGGTTCAAGTAATCTTTTTAACATATCTATTCATTTTTACCCCTGTAGCTATTGAAGAGGAAGCTGTATGGAGCTTGTGTTTATGGGATGATGCCCAGCTGTCAAATACAAAAAAGAACCCAGATTGTTGTTATTTTGTTGAATCAATCAGGAATAATCATCTGAGTATAAAAGTTAGTGGTGGGGTTTTTTTTCTCTCAGATGGAAATTTTATCTTTATGTCACTTTTCCCCCCTTTGAAAGCAGACCTGTGTCTGGTTTTTAGTCACTATTTCCAAAAAGACCACATTACTACTTGCCAGTAAACAACCCAGGAGAATTCCTATATGAAAGAATATATTTTCCATTAAATGTTTGCTCTCTGTACATTGACCAGTTGTGTAGTTTTAAGGTTATTTATTGTGCCTTGGGTGCTGTGATGTAGCAATACTGTTAGGCATTAAGGTGCCTGCCTTTTTATGAAGAATCAATGTAGCATATAACCTTTAAGTGCATCTGAAACTTTGAAGAATAGGTGTGCCTCGCCTTAATGAAAAAGTTTCAACTAGAGTAAATAGTATTTTTATTTCTGGAAACATAACAAACTAGAAATGGGATTTTTTTTTTTTATGTCCAGCCTGTTCATAGGTGGTGTTGTGACTAACAAGGATACTGTGCCTCTTTCTCTGGCTCACTGACAAGCCTAAATTATATAATCATTTCTGGCTTTAAGGACCATGGGAAGTGTTGTATAAAAGCAAAAGCTATGAGGTGTAATTGCAGTGGGTCAGAGTGGGAAATCCTAACATAAGTTAAAAAAGAGGAGTTTGAAATACATGTGATTAATTTGTAGTGAAATCAAACCGCAGGATCTGAGTTGTATTCAATATAACATATTTTATGAAGTGAAATGGCAGGAGCCTTGCTAAATTGTTTGCACAAAGTAGTTATTCATAGGTAGCTGAGGATGGAAGTGACAGAGCTGCAAAATTCGTGTCACTGGGATGTTGTCAGAATGATTTTCAAGTAAGGTCCTCTTTCTACTTTGAAAATTACTACTATTTTTTAAATTGCTACATTTTTACAGCATAGTTAAGTTATGCCACAGGTCTTTCCAGCCCTCAAAGTATTTAATTTAAACAAGAGTTTCTTGGCACTTCTGAGCCCTTGTGGCCACTATGTATTCAGAGCAAGGAGATGCCCCCATAGCACAGTTTCAAACACTGGGGGTTTTTTTATCTCACATCACTTGGAAGAAAAAAGAAAATAGCAAGAAAAAATTCATCCATAGTTTTTTTTATTTAGAACAACTTTTTACCACCAGCTAAGATTGCTGTTCTGTGACAGTAGTGCTACATAGGATGGTTCTCCTCACCATCTCAGCTTTCCCAGCAGAACCTTGCAGCCTTGGAGAGGGGTTTTATGCTACAATACTACAGTGTTTGGAAGGATGACACCTGCACAGGTTGGTGTTGTCTTGTGGGACGCTCACTCTGGTATTTCAAACTGCTGGTGACAGTGGTTTATGTTGCAGGCATTTACAGGAGCTTCTCTCAGCACTTTCTATGTAGGTGGAAATGTGGCCAATAACCAACCACCTTGGAGGTACGAAATGTTGGTCTTTAGACAATGGAATTTGCTTGAAAATATTTCAAAGTTTCAAAGTAATTCTCAATTCCAGAACATGTTTGAGGTCTTATGGTCTTCAAAATGTCTTGTGTGTGTGGTACTTCATTAGAAATACTCCAGTATTTTTAAGGAAAGAATTCAGCATATAACAGAATGGTTCTTTTTGGGTTCTGTGACATCTCCAAAACATCATAATCCATGCATTTAGAGTACATACCTTTATAGTTTGTAAGGAGTTTTAATGCATTGAGAAAGTTTGAAGGTATAACAAAGGATCTGAACATGTAAATTCAGTAAACCTTTTTGACAGCTTGATTCTCCCACTTACACTGCCAGAAATGCCTGAAATGTGATTGATTGTTGGATTATTTACCAAAATTTTTGTATAATGCTGTATTTTTTAACAGAATTAGCAGTTCATGCATTTACTTGTCCAAGTGACAGAAGAAGCACTTTCTTACAGAGCTTTAACCAGGATGGATAATTTAATTTTTCTGGTTTGCACTGTTAACTCCAGTGTATTTAAAAAAAAAAAAAAAAAAAAAAAAAAAAAAAAAAAAAAAAAAAAAAAAAGCCATAGCAAACAAACAAACAAAACAAAACAGAAAAGCCCTACAACCTGCAGAATTTGCAGAGATTTGCACAGTTAAATAAATGTTATTCTTCAAATTTGAGTGTATTTGGCAAAGAAACCCCTTATTTTCAAAGGGAGTTTAGAGACGAAAAGCTTACACCATCTGCAGTTTGTTATTGTAGAATCATGCAGAAGCTGTGTTTAGGTGAAATCTTTAATTATATCCCTTCTGTCTAATTTTGGCATAATTTTAGAGGAAGAAATCAAAATTACCTAAGCAAAAAAGCTAAAAGTAGCAGACATGCTTTAGAAAGGCTTTGTATGTGTGGTTTTGGCAAATGACTCCACTGATATAATGAAGTGGTAATAATACCAAAAAATAATTTGTATGTTGAGTTAAACACTGAGATTTCCCCTGCAGCAAAACAGACCAATGGAAAGCAGACTGTTGCCTTCAGGCATTTGGATCACAGTGTGGATTTGTATTAGCACTGGATGCAAAGAGATAATCCTGGCTGAACTTTGCCTCTCTAAAAATTATTTGTTTTGTGTTAAACATATGTTTTGGCATAGAATGATCTGCTGTCTGGATATACCAATCTCTTTCCATTGACTAAAGAAGGCCCTCTACAATTAATTGAAAGCACTAACATCTTGAGATGAGGAAATTAATTACATCCTAATTTATCAGTAGCTAGTGACAAGGATGATTTCAGCAAAGGATACATTTTTCAGCACAGCCATTTCAGTTCATTGCATGATTCATAAAAAAGTTTACACTTCTTGAGTCAGCATTGAATGCAAAACAACCTGGAAAAATAGTTATGCATGTTAAATAACAGAAAATTAGAAATTTCCATGTTTTAGGACATGTTAGAACACCACAAGAAACAAATTCCTTGCCATGGAATGTCTTTCCCCCATCTGAAATTCCTCACTGTGTCATCACTTCACCTGAAATGAGTAGCTAATTCTGCATTGCATGACTAGTGCTTTATTCAATATTCATTATGTTTGACCTGTGGTGATATCTGATTTCCTATTAAGCAATGTAAAACAATCTCATTTATAATAATGCCACAAAAAATTTCATGAGATAGTTCAAGGAATGTAGCTCTCTGTCGAGAAAGAAAAAGAACCTAGCAAAATATTATTTTGGTGATAGCCCATAATGATAGGCTATATTATTCAACTAGCAGCTTCAATTCAATATTGTAATGCAGAATTTGTGTGGGAGGCTGCCCTCTGGCAATAACACAGGAAAGAATTTGGGACCTATTATTATTACTGCAAAATATCCTTCTCAGTTTAAGTGCTTTCTTTATAGCCAAAAGAAAGATTCTAGTCCCAGATTCCAAGTTTAAACACTCTTTCCCCACAGTTTATTAGTGCAATGTAAAATGAGTACAGATACTTGCAAGTTCATAATTATCATATTACTTATGTGAGTATTAGTAATGGTATTCCTTGGCACAAAATGTACAATTACAAACATTTTATAGATCTCTTTGGTGCTAGCAATAGGTAATATTCTTTTACAAAAGCAAACAAACCTACTGCCAGACAGTCCCACAGAAACCAGCTGGTTACCAGAGGCTCCACTTCATGGGCCTTGCCTGCCTCATCAGCAGACACACTCTCCAGGGTATCAAAACTTTCCCTGACTATCACACGGTTTTGTCTTGATGGCTTAAAAAAATGGGGAATTGCTTTTTTTTTTTTTTTTTTTTGGTATGTTATTTATAAAGAAGATATAAAAGTTTTCTGTGCCAGAAAGGTGGAGGATAAACAGGTTGAACTGTTTTGTGTTTCGCACTATAGGAAATCAGGACTAGGAAGTTCACCCCAGTCACCTATGGCATATGCCAATATGTGTGTGCATGTACCAAGCATGTACATCTAATTCCCTGCCAGTCTGGTTGTAACTAGTCCTTCACTGAAATGCAATGACATAGGGTGGGAAAGTTGCATCAGATCCTCAGTTTGATTCCTGAGAGTTAAAACCATTCTTGCTCACCTGCAAGTTTTTGAAATCGCTTTTACTGAAAATAGGATTTTATAAATTAGAATATGGCTAAGGGTGCTGCTCATGCTCTTGCTTTAGCTGTATAAATGCTGTTATTGCCTTGATATTGGCAGATAATCAGGAGTTATTTCTACGCCATACCTTCCTGTTGCCTAGGAGTTGCAAGGAAACCCTTAGTGTTGAATTGCCAGGCATATTTGAGAGTTGGAGCTGTTCGTGAAGATGTGCAGGATGAGGCTCAGTTCCAGATGAGATACATTTACATGTTCACTGGCACAGCAGGAACAGGCTCCCACTGGAGTGGGAGCAAAAGGTGCTGGGAAGCAGCTTGAGGAGCATTTTCCTGCCCTGAAATCAAGTGCCCAGGGCATGGCCTGCTGGGCTGCTTTTCCTGATACCGACTGTGCTGGGAACGCTGACACCTGAGTGTAGGCACATTAATCTTTGCACTTGGTTAAAGATCATTTCCCTTTTAATTGCTTGTATCATGTATGACCTAATTTTCATTTGTGTATAGTAAATGATAATCTTATAGCAGACAAAATGTGACTGTTGAAGGAGGCTTCCTTCAGAGGGAAGGGAATCAGTTTCCAGAGACTTCAGGTTTCATTATATGCATAAAATGAGCACAAGTAATTCTCAGTCATTTCCACCACAATTCGAGTCACTTCAGAAAAAACACATCTAAAAACAGTAGTTGTGTTGGGATTGTTCCAGCTAAGAATTTCCCAACAGACAAATTATAAAGCCACTTATGAGTTGTTTACTTTATGTATTTGTTGCAGTTTATGTACATTTGCAGGATTTTGCCTGCAAAATCCATTACTCATTTCGGAAATCCTGAAATGACCGTGAAAAGCGGAGAGGGGCATTAACAAAGCGCTTTGCTTGTGTATTTTTGCTGGAATTTGATACTTCCACCTGTTTAAATTCTCAGCTATGTGGGGTTGTTTGGTTATTTTTCCTACAGTGGTTTAAGCATCTATATGACGTGGTAGATAATAAGGGTTGAGATCAACCAAGGAAATAGCTGACTGATGTTTGTGGTTACTCTGTACTCTTATCATCCTAAAATGATGAGCATGAACAAGAGTTGCTAACTGCGTTTGTTCAGGTATCATTACTGTGAACAGACTCTGCTGTTACCTTCAAAGAATACTGGCTTTTTTTCTTTGCTGAAAAAGCAATTTCCTTCAATACTTCTCAAAGTGCACCTTTCATTTTAGATAAACACATAGATAGGTGTGTGTATTGGTAAATCTTTATTCATCATTTTCTGGTTTCTTACTTCTGCTGATACAAGAGGCTCTCTCCTTAACCTCCACCAAACCATGGCCTCTCTGCTGGATAGCCAAAACCCTGCTGCAACTGACACAGTTCTAGTGCATCATGTATATCACAAATAACAGTTTTACTTATCTGAATTTTCAACTTCTCTTTTTAGCACTTCATAATCTAATTAATATTGTGAAACTTGATTTTTGTGGTTTTTGATTTCATTATACCGCCAATGAGGGACATGTGTTATGCCATTTTTATAAGCATGTTTAATTTTAAGATGACTATTCATAACTACTTCTGACACCTTTTGTTATTCTGAAATTCATGGCATATGTGTTTTCATGGATATGTCAGATACTCTTGCAGTACAATTTTCCATTTAATCTTTTAGATTGACATTAAAACAACAAATCAGCATAAAATAGGTTATCTTTTTTCCCCTAGACATCAGTCTGCTATATCAGAATAGTAAGGACGTTCATAGAGATTCATTTTTTACCTTTTAACAGAAACAAAAGTTTATTATTTGTTAGTAGTTCAGTTATGTTTAAGATTTGGTAAGAATTCAAGTTTTCTTTCTTTTCAGGAATGATGTAAGTATTAATTTCTTGCCTGCTTGCATAATTACTGATCATTACTTGCAATTTCTCAGCTTTATGACCAGCTTCTTACACTCAGCTGAATACAGAACACATAATGGTTTTTTAACAGTAATCTCAGCATTAAATACAAATGCCTGTGGTGCTGTGTTTGTTACTTTTAGTTATCTAGATGTTGATCAATGTAACAGCACAGTTTTTGGTTGGAAAGCAGCTACATTGTTTCTCATAGTGTCTCTTAAACAATCAGATCAGTAGTCTAAGTTTCAATTTTTTAGTACGAAATTGGAGATCACCCAGTTCCTTTTTGTGGTATGTTTTCTGTAAATCAAAACTCTTGCAATCTCTCTTTGATCCTGCTCTACTTTGTGTATTTTCTAATCCTGCTACTCCTCTTCCATGCTTCCTCCCCTCTTCTAATCCATTTTGATTTTGAAGGAGAAATACACTGGTGATCATTTTCAGCTCTGATAGTTTTTTCTACTGAACTGTCATTCTGTCCTTGCCCACACATCCTCCACAAGAGGAATCTGAATCCTGGCTATATCATGTTTTCCCGATCCAGGGGTTGCTTCTCTGAGCCCTTTTCCAGATGTGTCAGTTTGATGACATATAGAAATTAATATTTGAGAATTGTACTGGGTGTTGTCTCACATATGTCTTCTGAGACTTCTGGGCAGACCATTATTCATTTCCTCCCCTTCCTATCTTCCATCCCCCTTTCCATCTGTCCTTCTTTAACTCCTTGCTTTCCTACATCCTTAATATTCTTGAGGTCACCTAGTTGATTGGCTCTCTGCAGCTCCTCAATGGGACATATACTAAAATTGCTGCTTTAAGGTATGATTGTTTATGGTAAAGTTGATCAATAAATCCTATGTGTCCTAGTGTATCATCTAATGCATTGTTCCTTAAGATCTTAAATATATTGAAATATTTGAACATTCTGGAAAGAGTGATAATCAAGGCTATGTGTATTTTGGTATACATTTGGGATGGAGGGGGCTGTGTATGTGTACCTCAACACAAACTTATGTTTTACATATATATATATGAAAAACGTATTTATAGCATTTAGCAATGTAAGGCAAATTGGGCTTCTGTTGGGAATTTTGGGAGAAAAAAAAAGTCATAAAAAGCTTGTGCCTGCCTTTGCTTCTGAAAGCTATATATTCTCTTAAAATCCCTTTTCTTATCTCTACTCTTTCACAAATTCAAAATGACTTTCTCTTTACCATTCCCCAGAAGACTTTAGAAGCATTAAAAATCACAAATACCCAAATAAAAAATGTTGTCAACCTTCATTTGTTGCTGACATTTGCTCTTCCCTTTCTGACACTTAAACTGACCATGTGAAGATTTCTATTAGATTAAAGTAGAATTGGCTACCACATTTTGGATGCCATAATTCTCATATTTCTACACTCACCTTTTAGAAAGGAAGCAAAGTGAAGAGAGGAAAAAGAATTTTAAGCAGTAATGAGGCTGGAGAAATAAACCAGCTTTTGAGCTTAATGGAAAATGAAAAAAACAGTGCATTGACTTTATATGAATCATCTTTTCTATCTTACAAAAACACCTTTTGTTACTAATGCAGATATGGACACGGGGGAATATGCTCTTTGAATGCTGCTTTAATTGTCTTTGCTGTATTTATAACTGAATGTTCTTCATGAGAACTTTGATGAACTTTACCCTGTATCTCTATAAAGTTGTTTTCCTTTACTAGGTCTCAAATTTTTTTTGCAATATGTGCAAAGATCTGTAGCACTTTTGCTGATTTCTAATGACAAAGTCAGTTGATGAAGAAATTTTACAAGTCTCAGCAGTGAACATTTTCAACTATGCAACTATGAGTAAACGCTCTTTTCCTGTTCAAAATGTGTTGGAACATGGTATCCACTTCTAAATCTTGTCATTAAGGAGATTCTTTAAGAATTCATTTTTAAGCTTTTGTAGTTTTTCTACTAACTATACTAAGTCAAATTATAATTTATAATTTATTGGCCTTATTACAACACTTCATTAAAATGTCAGAAGATTCAGCTTCTAGGCAGGGTATTACTGCAAGAGCTGTGCATGCAGTGTTCTTCGCATATGGAAATAGCTACAGCAGTTACGTTCTGCAGCTTGAATTAACAAAGATTGATTGCAATCTGTTTTTATTAACTCAAGGAAGAAAAGCCATGTAGCGATATTAAGAAAATTAATTATAACTTTCTAATCTAGTAATTAATGTGCAGCTGGGCATGAGTGCAGTTAGTGCATTTCAGTAATTTGGCAGTCCTGACAAATTATCATCATCTGTTTTAAGGTAGACAACTGTTCTCTAATCTTTGCTCAGATTTTTATAATCTTTAGCATTTCAGAATGGTTTTAACAGCACAGATGTTAGATATGGCCTTTTACCATAATACTGTGAGCTGAAGTTTAGCCTTATCTTTGAGAACTGAAGTTCAGTTGTAATTTTTTTAGAACCATCCATCATTCTTTTCCAGTGTTGTACTGAAATTTTTTCTGAAGTGGTTGTATGAAACAGTGATTACTGGTAATTGACCTGCATATGTTGAATTGTCTTAAAATGCTGCTGAGAATTTAATGTATCCTGTAAATTGAGATGCTTCCAATTAAATAGAGTTCTTATGATAATCACTTTCAAAACTAATCAAGTAATATAATGGTGTTACTAAAACTCTTACTGACTTAATTTTGACAAATTAATAAATGTAACCAATGCAATTACTGTAATGGTCATACTATCATAACCTGTCCCTAAATGTTTTTCAGAAATGCAAGGAGAAAATAGAAATTACCTAGGTGTGTTGAATTAGCATGACAAGGTGACTTGAGGGGGAGAGTATGTGTGCCCTTCTTGCTTTCTTTATGAGACGTGAAGGTTATTGTGGGTCACCCCATGCTCAGAGCCTCTTGTCTATTAGGAAATCAAATGATACTGAGCAGCAAAATTGCAACTAGGATCCTAGCAGCGAAATTGATAAGAGAAAATGCTCTTAAGCAGACTGACTGATTTTGCTACTATGAAACCTGATCTACTAAAATCTATAAAGAATTGTAATCTTCTCAGTATGATTTATATTTAGTCTTATTTTTAGCAAGTGATTGGGAAGAAGCACAAAGCATCTATGTAGATCAGACATTGAAAATGGTCTAAAACTATTCAGTATCCTTACTCTATCAGTGAACAGATAGTTAAATCCACCTGATTTATTTACCTAAGGCTTCTAGGGAATTTTTCTGTCTTGTTTTAGGAATTTTATTGTTAAGTTTTCATTAGGAATACATTAACTAAAGTGTTCTGGGAGACCAAAAGCCAGGAGTTTTCAGTCCAGTGAATCTTGTCCTTTCACTTCTTTTGTGACACAATTTCAACAGAAAATGGACAGCACTTGCCAGAAGAGCTTTTCTCCTAGTACCTGAGACATTCTCCAGGAATTCAGCAGGCTTGGATTTTTCCGCTTCTCGGACATGTGCTTTTGCTCTCTAGGTTATTGCTTCCTTTAAAAAAAAGCATTAGCTAGAGAGTCCAAATCAGATATTACTGATAGGTGAATAGGTGGGCAGGTTATGCCTAAGGGCTTCTGAATAATTAAGATCAAGAAATCAATGTGGGTGTCTTCATTAGCACGTTAGTTCAGCTCAGGAGTTGAACTTAAGTGTCTCTCCCAGTCTTCTCTGCTTGCTGAGCTGTCTTTTGTGGGTAAAAGGCAGAAGTGCCTAGAAGTGGATATTTGTTTGGCACTGTTGACCTGCTTATTCTCAGGCCATGTGGGGATCACAAACCTGATTTTGGATAACTAAGTAAAGCAAAGACATCTATATGTTTTGTCTCATCCAGCTCAATCTGAGCAGAGAGCTAGCCAAATCAAATATTTTAAGCAGAAATGAAAAGATTTGACTGCTCTATAATAACAATAAAATATATAAAGGATTGGGGGAGGTGGGGATTACTGAGGAGGAGTTACTGAGGCTCTAATCAAATAACAGCCTTGGAATTTTAGAAAGGACCTACTCAGAAATTCTATTGGTTTAGTAGAAGAGAATAAGATTCGTGCAGATCTCAAATGAATTTTGTTTTATGCATAACTCTCAGATACACAAAAACCCAAAATAAACAAATAGAACAATCACAAAAAAATCAAACACTAAGTATGGAACTTGAAAATTGTCTGAGGTTTGTGGTTGACCTTGATTGTGAATAATGCATGGTGGTGGGTGACCATTTTATGCTGGCTATTGATTTGTGTTTTGCAGCCAGTGGCATATCAGTGGTTTTCGGACCCTGAAATATTCCCTTTTTTTCTTCATCTTAAAAAAAAAAAAATGAATAAACTAGCTTGCACTTCAAAATTAACAACTGGGCAGCACTGCAGTTTATTGTATTAGTTAAATTGAACAAATGACTTTGGAACAAATCAAATGAAAAAAGAATATAGTGAATTTGGCTTTCTTTCTCTTTAGACACATGGTTGCAAAAAATTCATATTTGAATTGCTCAAATAATTGAATGGTTTGAATCTGCTTCAACCCATTTTGTCAATATCCTAAGTTTCTAAATCGTTTTATTTTCAAATGTCCTAATTGTTTTCTTTGAAGTTACCAATGTAACACAATATTCATGAAATTTTGCAGTAATAAAGCTCCGTTTGCACGTGGCAAAACAAGAGTAGTTACATGGCATGCAGCTGTTTGGAAAAAGAAATTCTTTTAAGTCTTACGTATTCTTTGAAGTCATTCTGTGGTGGATTAGGCAGTCCAGCACTGTAAATCAGTTTGATCACACTGTAACTTTCAGTTAGATCAGCTGCACTTTTTTTCTGTGCTTTCATGTACTACAAGATATTACAACTGACAAAGAGTGCACATTAAAGAATTACTTTGTAGATATGTAGGATAAAATATAACCCTAAATGATATCCAGTGCTATAACTCATTCAGCTGTGCTGGGAAAATGGGTGGTTGCAGAACTGACATGGGTACTAATGTCCAATAGCTCCTCCAAATTCAGTCATGTATATGAATGCCTCAAGGCTTTCTGTAGCTTTCTGAGGTTTTTCCTCACAGCCTTAAAAGGTATGGAAGCTTAACTGCAAAACTCCAATTTTTCTGTCAGGCCATTCCCTTGCATCCTGTCACTGGTCACCACAAAGGAGAGATCAGTGTCTGCCCCTCCTCTTCCCCTCATTATGAAGTTTAGATGTGGTGAAGTCTCCTCTCAGTCTCCTCTTCTCCAGGCTGAACAGACCAAGTGACCTCAGATCCTCCTCATGTGGCTTCCCCTCAAGGCCCTTCACCATCCTTGTTGCCCTCCTTTGGACACCGTTTAATGGCTCAATGTCTATTTTATATTGTGGTACCCAAAACTGCCCCCAGCACTCGAGGTGAGTCTGCCCCAGCTCAGAGCAGAGCAGGACAATCCCCTCCCTTGCCCAGCTGGTGATGCTGTGCCTGATGCACCCCAGGACACGCTTGGCCCTCCTGGCTGCCAGGGCACTGCTGGCTCATGTTCAGCTTTTTACTGACCAGGACCCCCAGGTCCCTTTCTGTGGCACTGTTTTCCAGGATAACATTCTCCAGTTTGTCCATGCATCCAGGGTTGCTCCATCTCAGGTACAGAATCTGTCACTCTCCCTTCTTGAACATCACAACCTTTAATTTATCGAGGTCTCTCTGCTGAGCCTTCCTCCCCTCAAGGGAGGCAACATCTCCTCTTAGTTTTATATCATCTGCAAACTTGCTTAGTATCCCTTCCAGACCTCTGTCCAAGTCATTTACGAAAATTTTGAAGACCACAAAGCTGATTTGATGCTGTGTAGGCTGACTCCTCTGGGGTTTTTTCCCCTAATACTGCCATATAATTTTGTAATTATTATAGTGGAGAGTTAGTAGTAAATAGAGTGGAGAATTAATGCCTGGCAAGTCAACGTTAAGAATTAATAAGCCAGTGAGCAACACTTTGGGTGGCTGTGTTCTGCTTTGACTGACTTTTTAGCTCACTTCACACTGACTTTTGTAAGGACAGGGAAGAGTAAAAGCTCACTAACATGTCTTTATGTTGTGGAAAACATTCAGCCTGACTTCTTATCCAGTGGGCAGATGTGCAGTCTCTTCCAAGTGTTGAGTTGGGTGGATGTACCTAGCCAACATCCAAAATACAAGGTGTCCTCACTCTAATCTCACAAAATAAACCTGAATGTCCTTGTGTTTCCTTCTTTTTAATGAGCAGACCTTGACACTGTAGCACACCATAACCTAACTGAGTAGACCTGGCTTAGAGGATGTGGTATGACTAAATATCATTTTAAAAGACTTAGCAGAATAGTCTGTTGTCTTATGTTAAACAAACAGTAATAAAACCCCAGCAGTAAATGCTGTCACTGTAGGAATTCATATAGCAGAGGGTACAGACGGAATGAGACTTGTACAATGATGGGCTAGTTTGAGACCTATTGAGAAGGAAATAAAAAGAGGTTAGCAAGACAGCTAAGTAGTTTGTTCCAGCAATTTGCCTTCACTGGTTTAAACTTCATGGTAAAATGACGTTTTTATTGTTATAACACCGACACATCTTTAGGAGGAAATTAGTTAATAGGAGGGAATGATCTTTCAGCAAATTAAATGAAAGGCTACTATTTCCACTTGACATCTGTGAAACTGCTGCTACATTCCTTGGAGTAGTGCTTAGAGAAATAAATGAGCAAGTATTCCTTATAATTGAGCTTTAATGGTATCCATATGCTATATATCTTGTAATGGTGCTCATGTTGTGCAGTTTCTGTGTAGTGTAAGAAAATTGAGTATTAGTCTGTCAAAGGCCCATTAATGTAAATGTCTTGATTCAATTCTTAGCTGTGGAGAGGCTCATGTGTTTAAAATACATCCCAGCAAATTGTGGTTGGTGCAGAATCTCTGATAGACTTTCCAGTTGACCTTTCAGGTTGCCCATTTCATGTCATACAGCAACCTCTCTAGGTAATGAAGTCTACTGGAATAAAGAAGATTTTAAAAAATGTATAATTTTGAATTTAATTCTTTTCAAATGAGCATTTCCTAACAGGCATTAGAACATCCAGTCTTTCAGCAAAGTTGTTTCACATCATGTCACAGTGTTCTACTGGGGCCATAAATGAACAGTTTTCTCTATCTTTTACCCAGAATTCCCCTTGTAAATTAATTGAGTTTTGCTTAACTAACTTTGTCAGCATTCTTTTAATGGCTAATAGCTTTTGGACTTGTCTTTGAAGACTTAAGTATGTCATTTGAATATTCAGCTTGCTGTATCATTAAGGTTTACTGACATCAGAGATTTTCATAAGTAGTACAAGTTCACAAAAGCCTACTTTTGTGTAAATTTTGTCAGTGAGACAGATTGGTTTGTTGTTAAATGGTCGTGAATCAACTAAACATGTCTAAGGCACTTCAGATGATTAGGAAAAGACCTGTTGCTGTCCACAGAGACCACAGCTGTAGCAGAGGTGGTTCTTCATACTTGCCTTTTAGGGAGGAGAAGGGAACCTGGCCTTCTATATTCTATCCCTGCATTCACCCACACATCAAAGAAAATTTGGACTCTGAGTGTTGGCCCTTGAAGATACCCTTTGGAAATCTGCCTTCCTGAAAGAGGTAGGATCAAAAATGGGTAGTCATCTCAATTTTTTAATTTACTCTGATCACTTTGGCTTGGGCCAGTGTGTTGCTCCTATATTCCCTAATATGTAATGTAATGTGTCAAGAAGTTACTCATAATAGACCTAAAGATAGTTTATTTTGGCGGCTTTTGAGTTCAAGGTCTCTCTGGTACTGAAAAGACAATTGTGCATGTTACCAAAAGTACTTACTTTGAATGACATTATCTTTCAGAAGTGTCAGAAAAACAAACCAATGTGCCATATCTGTCCAGAACAAACTGCATTCCAGACATGATCCTCATTGCACTGGAAAACAACTATGGTACTTCTTACACGACAATTCTTGCAAGATTTATGCTATATTATTCCAGTCTACCACTGGGAATACAGAAAAGAAAAACGGGGAAAAAAATGGACAGGAATGAAAAAAACCACATAAAATACTGATTCTTTTACTAAAGCCATCAAGAGCAGTGAGGGATTACAAAAAACATTTAAAACCTTTGACCAAATGTTTTGCTGGAATTGGGACAGAAACTCAATTTTCTTAAATGCTTTATAAAACTGTATCATCATTGTACTCATTGATAATTTATAAAAGAAAAATAGCAATGTACTTTCCCTCTGTATGTTTTTAATATGCAAAAGCTTTTTTTTTCAAGGTGATTAGTGAAACATAGTGTGCTGGTACAGGAACAAAAAGTACACATATTGTCTCCAGCAGGTTTTCAGAAGTGTGGGGGTTTTTTTCTGAGCCTTTTTGTTCTATTACTTTAAATAGTAATCTCTACATGCTTATTTCACTTCATCCTTTATATTATTTTCATTGTATTGATAAAATCCCATTACTGTTAAGAAAAGCTTATTTGACTACTCGATGCGAGGTCCTTTATTATCTGATAATCTGGTTTACAAAATCCTCTAAGGAATATCTTAAGTATGGCCATGAGTATTAATGCATGGATTGTGATTATGTATTTTAAGTACTTTCAGAAGAAATGTTTGGTACTTCTCATTTTCTGCTCTACCACGGTAACTAATGTCTTTCAGCCTTTTTCAGCTCTATTGGATTATTAAGTAATTGAGTGGAAAACTCTTTTCCTTCTTCAGGATATTTACTGTAGTGAGGTATTGTTGCAATTTAATACTGCAAAAAGATTAAAATATTATGGAACAAAATTATTTTTTCCTTAAAAGCACAAATCTTGACTAATCTGGTTTTCTTGAGTTTTTTGAGTTAATGTTTGCCCTTTTTTTATTTTTCTTCGGCTTTTCTTTATGCTGTATTCAGATTGTCCTGGACAAATTTTTAGTGCTTATGTGGAAATTAAGCTGTATTGTGCTGTGCCTTGTCATCTGAGATAGTCAGCATCATTGGTTTCTTGTAAATAGATCATCTGTAAGATGAAGAGCAGCTGTGTAAAGGTATTTGTTGCTTGAAGTAATAATAAGGAGATAACTGATGAAGTTCAGGGTTAGGTAGAACACAGCTGAATAACTGATAATAGAAGCTCTTATCACAGGAAATATGGAATAGCGTCATTTCCTCAGGTGAAAATCAGATGTGTATTAGATTATGTGTCATTTTTTGGGGTATTTTTTTCATTTGCCTTCTATCCAGTAGAAATTTTTCTTGATCTTACCTTAATGAAAGAATTTGATCATATTTTAGCCGTTGGTTACTTTTCTGTGATGATGCAAACAGCAATGAGCTTTATTCACTTATAAAGATGTGAGCCAATAAAATAAAATCCAGTGTTTATTAAACAGGGAGCAAAAGCATAACATTCATAATCAGAATCTGATAAATACAATGTATAACTTCCTTTAGCCAAGCGATATGCCTGAAACTAATGTCATTTGAGAAAAATAGGGATGGCCTTTTATTGTTAAATTGCCTGGATTATAGTGAATAAATGTAACCTCCCTCCATAAATGTATAAAGATGGGGGAAAGGATGCAAATTGCATGTAAGTACTTCTTTAAAGTATTGACTTCAATTTTATTTTTATGTGGTTAGTAGGCATTGGAGGACAAAACTGTGCATGAGCAAATGTGTCATTTGCTGGGAAAAGAAACTCTTTTTTTTACATTGTATCACTGATTTTTTAGAAAGAGAACCAGCTCTCAGTTCCTGAATCTGAATGGTGTTAACAGAAAGGGTTTATGCAGTGATACTGGTGTTTCAGTCTGGCTCCAGAGGTTCCCTACATTGGTATTAATTTACTGTCTCTGTAACAGTTTTAATGACAATTACAGGATTTTAATGCTCCATCGGTCCCTGTTGCAGTGACCACAAGTCTTTTTATTGGCTGTGAGTAAGGATCAAGGCCTTAGTGACTGGCACTGAGAAAAACAAATGCTTATCTGATCCCAGAATAAATGGATTTTTATGACACAGCAATGTGTGGGTAAAGAGAAACAAAAAGATTGAAGCAGACTGGAAGAAGAGGACATTTATACTTTTCTTAAAGCATTTGTCAAAGCAGATTATGTCTTTTACAACACTAGTCTGAAAAAGACTACTTAAATTTTTTTGATCTAGGGAAGCTGTCCCTTTCAGTGAACCAGAATGCCATTTCAGTAGAGTTTCATAGAGCTGTCACAGCATCTGTGACAGCAGATACTGAAGAGAGGTTTCCCTCAACAACAGTGGTGTCTGTGTATTGTACCTGCAAATCCATATGCAAGTGTAATTTATAGCATTTGTTAACTTAATGTTAATATTTGATGAATATCTCAACTGCAAGTCCTGTGACAAGCTGTCCAATGTCTGAAACCACTGTTGGTCCAGCAGCTGTATTAGAAAGAGAAATAATTGACTGTCAGTCAGCAAGCCTTTGACGTAGGCTCCTTGCAATGACTGGTAGCTACAAAATGGTTGGAAGCAGACCTTTGCAACTTGTCAGCCCATTATTTTTAATAACGGTGCCATGCCGTTAGTGTAATGATCTTGGTTCTGTGATTCAAGCATTTAATGGCACCACATGCAGCATCAAGCACTATAAATGTGACTAGATGCTTTGAAAGACTTTTTAACCTGAATGACTGTGAACCCACATAAAATATTTTTGTGACACGAGAAGCTAATACGAGCTAATTGAGTTTAGAGAAGAAAAAGATTAAATCAATTTTTTAGATTTACTGTCTGATGATAAGGAATGAATATGAACTGTATAGATAAGAGTGATACAGATAAATTTTAAACGACTGAGACTCAGATTAGGATTATTTACTGTATTGAAAACTAAGTGCTAGAAAGTGGGGAAGTAAAAATTAGTGGCAGAGAAATTAGATGTAAGTCCTCATCAAACTGAAAAGACCAAATACTGGGATTTTGTCCTGTCCAGAAGATCAGTAGTGGATTTTCTTAAAAAACTGATACAGCCCTTCTGACAAAGAAACCATTGTTTTCTCAGTATTTCAATACCTTAATACTCGATTGGGTTGTGAGTGTCCTTAGCCTGAATTGGAGGGAACTGCTGTTGCAGGATCTCCACCAGTCAAACACATCTCACTGCCTTCATTTGAGGATGTGTAGAAACAAATTGACCTCCAGTGACTGGCAGTAAAAGGAAGACTGTCTCATAACAAGGAGGTTGACTGGGAGAGCAGGAGGAGAGTTGCAGAACAAGAAAGGATCAGAGCTGCCAAAAAAAAAAAAAAAAAAAAAAAAAAAAGCCCAACAAACACATCAAGAAAAAAAGAAAAAAATAGGGAAGTTCTGGGTTCTCCACCCTATTTCTATGTTACCTAGTCACCTCCAAATGCAAACTGCTCAACACACATCTTCATAACAAATTTTACAGACAAAGTAAGTTGTAACATTTCTTCGCACTTGGACAATGCAACTGATAGAGCAAAAGAACAATTTAGAGAAACTTGAAAATTGGTTACTAGTATAGGAAATCTGATATAGGATAGAAACTGAAGTCAGAAGTTAATTAACTAGTCAGGGTGGAGGGGGGATTTATAGCAAATCCTCAGGAGAAAAGAACATTGTAACCTAAAAGTTGAATGTTGGAAGAGTGATGTAGAACTGGGAGAGGAGTCTTACAGGGGGATATACTAAAGTATATCAAAAGGCCCAAATGCCATGGCTACAGTGGTTTTAAGGCAGCAAGCAATCTTAATGTGAAACGTGAAGTTTTAAAATAAGCTTTAAACTTACACAGTTAATTTGTCTTTTAGTATTATAAGGCATTGTTGAGAGGACAAGAACAGAGATAAAAGGTGTTTCTCATAGGTTCTTCCAAAATTCTTTTTCTGCCCAGTGAATCTGCTTCTCAGGAGCAGGAGTTAGTTTATTCTTGCTTTGCTTGGGATGTTTTTTCTCTGGGTTTGGTTTTGTAAGGTTTTTGACTGTCAGTAACTCTGAGTTACACCACTTGCTACAGCAGGGAATTTCATTCTAATACCACCTTCTTTTATTTTGTCTTAACTTATCACATGGATGGCAGAACTGTGAAATTCCATTCATTACTTTCATTTCCTGTTATTTTCACTTCTCTTTGGGGACCTGATTAAAAGTAGTCCGTGCTAGTACTTATTATCTCTAGTGTTGCTCTGTTGTGTTCTATTCCCTTCTGCTTTTTTAGCTTTTGGAATTGATAATTAAACCTTAGTATATAAAGTAATAGGAAGCATAAATTGTTTAGTTTATTCATTAGAGTGTTGTGGGAGACATGTAGGTCTGTGCTGTGCTCAGATAACCTTTATCAGAAATTATTATGGTAACAAATCCAGTTTTAGTACAGTTTTAGATGGTGACACTGAAAAGTACCTTTAAACACTTGACATGTGTCATATTGATATTTCAGATCATGTAATGCCTGACTGCTAATTAATTGTCTCTCCCTTTCTCCATGCGGGCATGTAGATGTGAGCTGAGTGCTCTGTTGGTATGCCACAGAGTGCCAATTCCTTTGAGATGATGCCACAAGCTTTGATGGCCCTTTAGAGCACCAGTAATGTCAGAAGTGTCATGGGGCAGACAGCCATATAGAAAGGTTTGTACGAACCCTGCCTGTAAAATCCTAGAGAAATTCAGGGGTTTTTTCACAGATAACTGTTACAGGAATTTGATGTAAACATAGCAGCCCAACAGTCTGAGTGGACTGTTTGCTTATTTATAAAAATATGATACTCAGATTATTTTAAGAGTCAATAGACACTAGACACTAGATCCAGATGTCCGAAAACCATGTATCACACCACAAAAGAAGTATACAATGGTATCTGGTCATTTTTGGAACCCACAGAGGAGGTGATTTATTTTTTTTCTCAGCAGCTGTCAGACTTCAATGCATACAGTAAAGCATGGTCTTCCCAAAGGTAATTTCACTGGCTTTTGTTTATTCTCTGCTGCTCTCCAGAGGCAGATGATATTGTTTCCTCTTCACCTTGATTCTCTGTGGCATTTTGGTCTCCACCTGGGTCTTGGCTCCTCCTGCTCCATGTCTGCTGTTTTCATTCACTGTAGTGTCCTCTCATGTAAGTATTCAGGAGCCCTCACTACTCCGACCTAATCATGAGCAGATACCTTTCACCACAGAGAATATTTAGTGGGCTTTCATGTAGAATGACTTGGACATGGAGCAGAACTCTCTTGCCTTTCCTGTGTCTGCCACTGCTGACCGACCCTTCAGGGAAGTGGGGAATTGTTCTGGCAGAGGCCATAGCACTGGTTGATACTGGAAATTTTGTACTTAGTGTACCTCCTGCTCATTTTTCTGCTTTTACATTAATAGTGCTCTTCAGTCTCTGTTACTGCTCTGTCCTGTTTCAAGAGAAATTGCCCACTGGGTGGTCACCTTTGTGAAGATCAGTCCACTGGATAACATTTGAACATTTTATCCTTTTGCCTGAAAGTACAGTAAAGAGCCAGTGACCATTCTAGGGCAGCTTTAGAGGTCTCTGGGTATGTTTCCTTACAAAGGTAAAAATCATGGGAGGAGGCTAGCTTTTCTTCTTGGAAAATATAACTATAAAGATTGCCTTTGAAGTACCTGATGAACTTCTTGGAGAAAAGCAGGGATCTTGTTTTAAAATCTGTTTCATATTAGCATCTTTGGGGGCTGTGCTGGTAGTTTCTCAAATGGTGAACAGTTAGCCACAGCAATGTGATTTTTTCTACTCTCCAGACAGATGATGATGTGCATGTGTCTCCAATACAAATGGATGGATCTCCTGCACTGGCATCACTAAAGTGGCCAGGAGATCAGCATATATTAATTCTGACACTACATATGAATAGGCAAATAGACAAAATTGATGTTCTCAAACTAATAGCTCTTGAGGCTATACCTCTTCATTATATTGCTTGTTGCAGTAAAAAACATTCATGTTTTGTCTGACATTGCGGACATATGTAGAAATTTTTTTAAATTCCCTGTCATCCCATAAAATTGAGTAACCACTTGTGCTAGTCTTCCTCCTGGGGTTGCTGATGGTGCTAATTCACTGTCTGCCTCCTCCTGCTAAGTCAGCATCCCTAAAGACTCTCTCCAGGTAAGAGCTGCTATCAGTCAGCCTTTGGAGAGGGCAGCTGGACTCAGCAGGAAGCTGCCAGCTGGGCAGTAGTTAGGCAGGAGCAGTAGTTAACACATTTATTGTCACAGCTGAAAAACTAACCAGCTGTTAGAATTTGCCTACACGGTCCTCCTCACAAAGAGGAATAAAATGGATGTCAAAATCTACCCTGCAGGCTAGCTAACTGATTTTCAGTTTCTTTTTCAGCTGTCTCCAGCTGTCGAGACAGTGAAGGAGAGGTGCTTGACCAGATTATAATCATTTTCCTGTCTCAGAGAAGGGATACTGTGGAAAAGTCAGAGCTCCAGCAGGAATCTGGATGCGTTGGGTGATTCTGGGACCACTTAAACCTGCAAAAGGCTAACTGTTATTTACTGAAATTTGGATAGGAAGATATTCACACTTGCTGCTGGGGCTAGAAATACAGTTACTGTGCTAGTCCTGTTCCCCAGTTTGATCCTGCCTTGGCAGCTCCCGCCACAAGATTTGGGTGGAAAAGTTGAATGAGTGCCAGTGGTGTGTGCAAACGTGATTTCTGTACCTGTCTTTCTACTCTCAAACAAGGGTAAGGATGATTTGCCAGTTAGCAAGAAAACAAAAACACATTAAATATCTTTAAAGCGGTATCAAAAAAATCATCAGTTTCAGTGCTTGTGAAGACAGGCCTTTAAACCAAGGTCCAAGATCCTATATATTGTACTTTTGGGGGTGGCAGAGAAATAAGTAAGTTTAAAAAAAGAAGTCTTTTTAGCATTTAATTTATCAAATAGAACAATTGAAACTTTAGGCAAGCGTTGACTGTGTGCTTCATCATTGGGTTTGTTTTTAATTTTGCTTTAAAATATGAATCTCTAATTGAAACTCAAATCATACGGCATAGTTATTAGCATTCTCAGCTAGCTGCAGTACTAAAAGGAGAAAGAAGTAGCACAGGAGTTTGAAGTCAACCTCTCTAAAAAGTATAAATAGCAGATCATCCTTTAACACCCCCGTTGTGGTCTGTGGTATTGGATTTAGCCTCTCAACAAGTTGTTACAAAAGAAATGTGTGTCTAATAATCAGCACTGGTTTCTGGGAAGAAAAGCCACTTTTTTTTTTTTTTTTTTTTTTTTTTTTTTTTTTTTTTTTTTTTTTTTTTGTGACACATTGACAAATTGCTCCATGCAGGGCAATCCAAAAAATTATTCTTATGAAAGTATTTTCCGATGTGGCAATCCTAAATAATGTATGAAACATTAGATACTCTATGAAAATAGCCTCTGAAAATCATCCTTTTGGCTGCCATTTGTCTCCCTTTCCTTGGGGATCACAGTATCACAGTACAGGTCAGTTGGAAGGGACCAAAGTGGATCATCTGGTCCAACCTTCCTGCTCAAGCAGGGTTATCCTAGAGTACTCTCCCAGAGGATGCCACTGTAGTATACATCAAATACTTTTCCCCCAGTATTTGCTTAATTTTTATGTTGAGAGTGTATGTGTATTTAGGACATCTTAATTGTTGGGGTTTAAGTTAAATCATTTGCCTAGGAATTTCTGAAAACAATCAAGTTTTATTTAGCATTTTGATGTATTTTGTGCCATCTATGGCTCTATAGCAACTTCACGTTTAAATATATTTCATTTAAAATCACAAATAGATACCGAATATGCAAATGAAAAACCTGATGATTTACTGACCTCTTTATTTGTTCTAAGGAGGCCTAGTTAATTGAATTAAATGAAAATATTATGAAGGACGGGTAGTAACAGAGAAGAAATACACCAAAGGCTTTGGCAGTGTATAGACTGAAAGCTTTTGAAATATATAAACACTTTATTAGAAATTCTGTGACTGGACACTGTGTATTTATACTGACTTTTTATAAAAGGAAGACATAGGAATAATGAGCAATTCTGCCAAAATGGACTGTGTCCTTGGAGATTATTCTAGCTGAATTGAAATATAAAATCATAGAATGGTTTGGATTGGGACAGCCCTTAAAAATCATTTAGTTCCCAAAAAAATTATTAAAGATAAATTGTGAGGTAGGAAAAAGCTTCTTATGTAATTAAAGATTTTAAAATATGACATTACAGAGTGTTTATCTCCAGTCCACCCTTTTGTTTTGTGTATTAGCCTGTAGAGAGTTCAAAAACCCATCTGGTACTAAGCTAATTGAAATTTTGAGATTTGGGCACCTGGCAAGCGGTAACTGTAGGAGACTGGTCTCTGTGGGTTTGCTCTGTAATGGGAAAGTCTCCAGCCTCAGCTAAATCTCCTCTGAAGTGATTTAATTCTGTTATCTCCCTGTACTGATTATCAGGGGAGCCCCAAAGATATTAATTTCAAAGGATACCCTTGCTGGAGTTACAGTGCTCTAAATTTCCCCATCTTCTCTTGTGGTCAGATCTGTAGCTGGCACACAGCGTGTCTGCTGAATTACAGTGTGGGGTTTCAGCTGTGCTGCCAAATGGCATGTGATCATAATTTTAAGACTAAAACGTGGAAAAGCAATCATATTACGCTTTCAAAATTTTCTGGGGACCACAGGCTTCCTTTGGGAAAAAAAGTGGGGGATGATTTGTGGTTTTCTTTGACCAAAAAAACCCTGATAATTCTACATTACTTCTGTATTCAAGGCATGTCAGAACCCAGGACATCCCTCTGGCTGCCCTGGGTGATCCAAGAGCTTGGAAAGGAGCTCAGGGATCTCAGCAGAGATGTCTGGGACCTGAGCAAGAGGGTTTGATATCTGTACAGGGGGGTTTAGGATCTGTACAGGGGGGTCTGGGATCTGTACAGGGGGGTTGGAGACCCTGGCACAGAGCCCAGGAAGACACTGGCTTTGATTTCAGTCCATGGGAAAGGCTTCCAACACTGAGAGAAGAACTACAAGTCACAAAGATGTAAAAGACAGTAGTGTAGTTTATCACAGGGTGTAAATGTAGTATTTTGGGATTTAGAATGGGGGTGCAAGGGAGGCAAAATGGAGGAACCTGGGCGTGTCCCTGCCCTTCTGCTCCTTCTTCTTGTCCTCCATCTTCTGCTGTGGTTGTGGCACTTTTGGATTGGTTTAGAGTAGAAGTGAACTGTCTAACATAGGTGATAGGTATTGGTAACTA